>JAXIVJ010009348.1:0-5000 GCA_036785665.1 Chirona hameri
ACAATGAAACATAGTTATTGAAAAAAATGCATGCACATTGGTCATACTCTTTATACACCTTGTTTGGTAAAAAACCTTTCACCTCTCAACCAGAGCCAGAGCCAGAGCCAGAGCCAGAGCCAGAGCCAGAGCCAGAGCCAGAGCCAGAGACAGAGACAGAGACAGAGACAGAGACAGAGACAGAGACAGAGACAGAGACAGAGACAGAGACAGAGACAGAGACAGAGACAGAGACAGAGACAGAGACAGAGACAGAGACAGAGACAGAGACAGAGTCTCTGGCCAAAGGTGTGTGTGTGTGTGTGTGTGTGTGTGTGTGTGTGTGTGTGTGTGTGTGTGTGTGTGTGTGTGTGTGTGTGTGTGTGTGTGTGTGTGTGTGTGTGTGTGTGTGTGTGTGTGTGTGTGTGTGTGTGTGTGTGTGTGTGTGTGTGTGTGTGTGTGTGTGTGTGTGTGTGTGTGTGTGTGTGTGTGTGTGTGTGTGTGTGTGTGTGTGTGTGTGTGTGTGTGTGTGTGTGTGTGTGTGTGTGTGTGTGTGTGTGTGTGTGTGTGTGTGTGTGTGTGTGTGTGTGTGTGTGTGTGTGTGTGTGTGTGTGTGTGTGTGTGTGTGTGTGTGTGTGTGTGTGTGTGTGTGTGTGTGTGTGTGTGTGTGTGTGTGTGTGTGTGTGTGTGTGTGTGTGTGTGTGTGTGTGTGTGTGTGTGTGTGTGTGTGTGTGTGTGTGTGTGTGTGTGTGTGTGTGTGTGTGTGTGTGTGTGTGTGTGTGTGTGTGTGTGTGTGTGTGTGTGTGTGTGTGTGTGTGTGTGTGTGTGTGTGTGTGTGTGTGTGTGTGTGTGTGTGTGTGTGTGTGTGTGTGTGTGTGTGTGTGTGTGTGTGTGTGTGTGTGTGTGTGTGTGTGTGTGTGTGTGTGTGTGTGTGTGTGTGTGTGTGTGTGTGTGTGTGTGTGTGTGTGTGTGTGTGTGTGTGTGTGTGTGTGTGTGTGTGTGTGTGTGTGTGTGTGTGTGTGTGTGTGTGTGTGTGTGTGTGTGTGTGTGTGTGTGTGTGTGTGTGTGTGTGTGTGTGTGTGTGTGTGTGTGTGTGTGTGTGTGTGTGTGTGTGTGTGTGTGTGTGTGTGTGTGTGTGTGTGTGTGTGTGTGTGTGTGTGTGTGTGTGTGTGTGTGTGTGTGTGTGTGTGTGTGTGTGTGTGTGTGTGTGTGTGTGTGTGTGTGTGTGTGTGTGTGTGTGTGTGTGTGTGTGTGTGTGTGTGTGTGTGTGTGTGTGTGTGTGTGTGTGTGTGTGTGTGTGTGTGTGTGTGTGTGTGTGTGTGTGTGTGTGTGTGTGTGTGTGTGTGTGTGTGTGTGTGTGTGTGTGTGTGTGTGTGTGTGTGTGTGTGTGTGTGTGTGTGTGTGTGTGTGTGTGTGTGTGTGTGTGTGTGTGTGTGTGTGTGTGTGTGTGTGTGTGTGTGTGTGTGTGTGTGTGTGTGTGTGTGTGTGTGTGTGTGTGTGTGTGTGTGTGTGTGTGTGTGTGTGTGTGTGTGTGTGTGTGTGTGTGTGTGTGTGTGTGTGTGTGTGTGTGTGTGTGTGTGTGTGTGTGTGTGTGTGTGTGTGTGTGTGTGTGTGTGTGTGTGTGTGTGTGTGTGTGTGTGTGTGTGTGTGTGTGTGTGTGTGTGTGTGTGTGTGTGTGTGTGTGTGTGTGTGTGTGTGTGTGTGTGTGTGTGTGTGTGTGTGTGTGTGTGTGTGTGTGTGTGTGTGTGTGTGTGTGTGTGTGTGTGTGTGTGTGTGTGTGTGTGTGTGTGTGTGTGTGTGTGTGTGTGTGTGTGTGTGTGTGTGTGTGTGTGTGTGTGTGTGTGTGTGTGTGTGTGTGTGTGTGTGTGTGTGTGTGTGTGTGTGTGTGTGTGTGTGTGTGTGTGTGTGTGTGTGTGTGTGTGTGTGTGTGTGTGTGTGTGTGTGTGTGTGTGTGTGTGTGTGTGTGTGTGTGTGTGTGTGTGTGTGTGTGTGTGTGTGTGTGTGTGTGTGTGTGTGTGTGTGTGTGTGTGTGTGTGTGTGTGTGTGTGTGTGTGTGTGTGTGTGTGTGTGTGTGTGTGTGTGTGTGTGTGTGTGTGTGTGTGTGTGTGTGTGTGTGTGTGTGTGTGTGTGTGTGTGTGTGTGTGTGTGTGTGTGTGTGTGTGTGTGTGTGTGTGTGTGTGTGTGTGTGTGTGTGTGTGTGTGTGTGTGTGTGTGTGTGTGTGTGTGTGTGTGTGTGTGTGTGTGTGTGTGTGTGTGTGTGTGTGTGTGTGTGTGTGTGTGTGTGTGTGTGTGTGTGTGTGTGTGTGTGTGTGTGTGTGTGTGTGTGTGTGTGTGTGTGTGTGTGTGTGTGTGTGTGTGTGTGTGTGTGTGTGTGTGTGTGTGTGTGTGTGTGTGTGTGTGTGTGTGTGTGTGTGTGTGTGTGTGTGTGTGTGTGTGTGTGTGTGTGTGTGTGTGTGTGTGTGTGTGTGTGTGTGTGTGTGTGTGTGTGTGTGTGTGTGTGTGTGTGTGTGTGTGTGTGTGTGTGTGTGTGTGTGTGTGTGTGTGTGTGTGTGTGTGTGTGTGTGTGTGTGTGTGTGTGTGTGTGTGTGTGTGTGTGTGTGTGTGTGTGTGTGTGTGTGTGTGTGTGTGTGTGTGTGTGTGTGTGTGTGTGTGTGTGTGTGTGTGTGTGTGTGTGTGTGTGTGTGTGTGTGTGTGTGTGTGTGTGTGTGTGTGTGTGTGTGTGTGGTGTGTGTGTGTGTGTGTGTGTGTGTGTGTGTGTGTGTGTGTGTGTGTGTGTGTGTGTGTGTGTGTGTGTGTGTGTGTGTGTGTGTGTGTGTGTGTGTGTGTGTGTGTGTGTGTGTGTGTGTGTGTGTGTGTGTGTGTGTGTGTGTGTGTGTGTGTGTGTGTGTGTGTGTGTGTGTGTGTGTGTGTGTGTGTGTGTGTGTGTGTGTGTGTGTGTGTGTGTGTGTGTGTGTGTGTGTGTGTGTGTGTGTGTGTGTGTGTGTGTGTGTGTGTGTGTGTGTGTGTGTGTGTGTGTGTGTGTGTGTGTGTGTGTGTGTGTGTGTGTGTGTGTGTGTGTGTGTGTGTGTGTGTGTGTGTGTGTGTGTGTGTGTGTGTGTGTGTGTGTGTGTGTGTGTGTGTGTGTGTGTGTGTGTGTGTGTGTGTGTGTGTGTGTGTGTGTGTGTGTGTGTGTGTGTGTGTGTGTGTGTGTGTGTGTGTGTGTGTGTGTGTGTGTGTGTGTGTGTGTGTGTGTGTGTGTGTGTGTGTGTGTGTGTGTGTGTGTGTGTGTGTGTGTGTGTGTGTGTGTGTGTGTGTGTGTGTGTGTGTGTGTGTGTGTGTGTGTGTGTGTGTGTGTGTGTGTGTGTGTGTGTGTGTGTGTGTGTGTGTGTGTGTGTGTGTGTGTGTGTGTGTGTGTGTGTGTGTGTGTGTGTGTGTGTGTGTGTGTGTGTGTGTGTGTGTGTGTGTGTGTGTGTGTGTGTGTGTGTGTGTGTGTGTGTGGTGTGTGTGTGTGTGTGTGTGTGTGTGTGTGTGTGTGTGTGTGTGTGTGTGTGTGTGTGTGTGTGTGTGTGTGTGTGTGTGTGTGTGTGTGTGTGTGTGTGTGTGTGTGTGTGTGTGTGTGTGTGTGTGTGTGTGTGTGTGTGTGTGTGTGTGTGTGTGTGTGTGTGTGTGTGTGTGTGTGTGTGTGTGTGTGTGTGTGTGTGTGTGTGTGTGTGTGTGTGTGTGTGTGTGTGTGTGTGTGTGTGTGTGTGTGTGTGTGTGTGTGTGTGTGTGTGTGTGTGTGTGTGTGTGTGTGTGTGTGTGTGTGTGTGTGTGTGTGTGTGTGTGTGTGTGTGTGTGTGTGTGTGTGTGTGTGTGTGTGTGTGTGTGTGTGTGTGTGTGTGTGTGTGTGTGTGTGTGTGTGTGTGTGTGTGTGTGTGTGTGTGTGTGTGTGTGTGTGTGTGTGTGTGTGTGTGTGTGTGTGTGTGTGTGTGTGTGTGTGTGTGTGTGTGTGTGTGTGTGTGTGTGTGTGTGTGTGTGTGTGTGTGTGTGTGTGTGTGTGTGTGTGTGTGTGTGTGTGTGTGTGTGTGTGTGTGTGTGTGTGTGTGTGTGTGTGTGTGTGTGTGTGTGTGTGTGTGTGTGTGTGTGTGTGTGTGTGTGTGTGTGTGTGTGTGTGTGTGTGTGTGTGTGTGTGTGTGTGTGTGTGTGTGTGTGTGTGTGTGTGTGTGTGTGTGTGTGTGTGTGTGTGTGTGTGTGTGTGTGTGTGTGTGTGTGTGTGTGTGTGTGTGTGTGTGTGTGTGTGTGTGTGTGTGTGTGTGTGTGTGTGTGTGTGTGTGTGTGTGTGTGTGTGTGTGTGTGTGTGTGTGTGTGTGTGTGTGTGTGTGTGTGTGTGTGTGTGTGTGTGTGTGTGTGTGTGTGTGTGTGTGTGTGTGTGTGTGTGTGTGTGTGTGTGTGTGTGTGTGTGTGTGTGTGTGTGTGTGTGTGTGTGTGTGTGTGTGTGTGTGTGTGTGTGTGTGTGTGTGTGTGTGTGTGTGTGTGTGTGTGTGTGTGTGTGTGTGTGTGTGTGTGTGTGTGTGTGTGTGTGTGTGTGTGTGTGTGTGTGTGTGTGTGTGTGTGTGTGTGTGTGTGTGTGTGTGTGTGTGTGTGTGTGTGTGTGTGTGTGTGTGTGTGTGTGTGTGTGTGTGTGTGTGTGTGTGTGTGTGTGTGTGTGTGTGTGTGTGTGTGTGTGTGTGTGTGTGTGTGTGTGTGTGTGTGTGTGTGTGTGTGTGTGTGTGTGTGTGTGTGTGTGTGTGTGTGTGTGTGTGTGTGTGTGTGTGTGTGTGTGTGTGTGTGTGTGTGTGTGTGTGTGTGTGTGTGTGTGTGTGTGTGTGTGTGTGTGTGTGTGTGTGTGTGTGTGTGTGTGTGTGTGTGTGTGTGTCTGTGTGTGTGTGTGTCTGTGTCTGATGTGTGTGTGTGTGTCTGTGTCTGATGTGTCTGTGTCTGATGTGTCTGTGTCTGATGTGTGTGTGTGTGTGTCTGATGTGTCTGATGTGTCTGATGTGTCTGATGTGTCTGATGTGTCTGAT
>JAXIVJ010009348.1:10000-51347 GCA_036785665.1 Chirona hameri
TTAAACTAACTTCAAGTAAATGCAGTCAGGTGGTAAAACGACCATCACCATCGAATTATACGTGTAAAATAACTCGTAGAACATGTGTTGCATGACTTTCGTAGATATTTTGAGCAGTGACCATTTGTGACCTGGCCTTGACCTCGGCCAACAATCTCACTTTAGCTCATGCGGGATGTGTATCATACCTTTGGCAGCACTTTGGGCGATCATGGTCGTAATCGAAGGCTTTGGATGGAAAGTATGACCCATAAACTCAAATACGGCGATTTTGACCTTTGACCTGACATTTGACCTCACTTTGAATTTTTTTAGCATGTTTTAGATTCGTCTCATTAAGAGCTTTCGATTGCCGCCTTGCGCGTCTCGCTGCGATTATTGGTTCGGAAGATAACTAGGGGGCGTTTACCCCCCCCCCCCCCCCCCCCCCCAGTCAATGGCGTTCGGCTGAGACCCCAGTCAATGCCGGGTTAACCTCCAGCGCGGTGAGTTTGGAAGCCTCCAGAAGGCTGGTGCTCTCCGAATGGGAAAGAAATCGCTCGAGCACAGCAATGGCCTTCGGCAACTTTGAGTTGCTGAGGCTGGTCGGGCACTCACCCACCAGGTAGAAGGAGGGCCTGGTGGAGGTAGCAGTGGGGTCCTTCACCCTGGAAGTGACAACACCTGTGAGGTTATCCCTCGGGATCCAGGTAGAGAGGTGCCGCCGGGCAGCGCCTGCCTATCACAGGGGAGCCCTGGTCCGTCAAGTTATCCGCCCGTGTGCGCCCCCTTCCTCTAGGCCGCCCCCTCATCTTCTCCCTGCTTCTCCCTCCGTCAAGAAAAGAAATACAGGGTGAATAATACCAGGAAAGCAAAATAAAACTGTATTATTCAACATAATCATAACTCAAATTAACATTCTTCGCAGGCTTTCATTGTTTATTTTAAAATCAGACTCAGCCTCGTTATTAACAATTTTATCACCTTTTCTTTATTTACAAAACCTTGCGGCGCCTCGGCTGTAGTGAGGATAACAATCTGATACCTTCGGCATTTGTTTGTTTATCCGACGAGCCAGCCCTGGTAAACTTGCAAGCCACATGGGGGAATATTACGCTTTAGAGATACCCTCTGCCGCCCACCCCGCCGCCCGCCGCCCGCCGCCCGCCGCCCGCCGCCCGCCGCCGCCGCCGCCCCCCGCCCCCCCCCCCCACACACACAAACACTTTGTGTGGCGTTCCTACATCCATGAGTCCATTAGTGTGAAAACTAGCATGACATCAACAAATTCAGCATAGGTAGATAGTTTGCACAGTTCATTAGAGGACATCCTGCCTCCTTAAGATCAGATACATAGTCATTTTTTTAGGTGGAAGATACTGTGGGCAGTAAGGATATTAATGTTCTGGATCAAGCAAACATTTGTATGAACACACTAAAACATATGTATCTGAGATGAGATATAATATAGGCATTGCTGACCATTTGGACTGTGACATGTGAGAATGTGATGTGATAACTCAGATCAAGGTGGGATAAATCAGAAGCAATGTGATGACTCAGATGGAACAGACTAGCTATTGGACAGGGATCTTCAATAATTAAACTCCATTATTATATTGTTGCATGCATCCTCAATCTAGCGTAGACAACCATTACACAGGCAGATCCAAACACCTCATAAAGACATAAAGACATAAAAGAAAAGTGCAACAAAGAGCCTCTTGGGCCCATCCGAGGTTGCACCCCCCCCCCCCCCCCCCTCCACCAGTCTCGCCCCTTCAAATCACCTTACTCTACCTGCATAAAAGAAGGCTAATCCCACGAGTATTTATGAACTAATCCCTTCTCTGTAAAGTATTTATCTAATCTAATTTTGAAGGAAGCAAGTGTCACTGCATCAGCGACATCCCCTGGTAGCATATTCCGATGTCCTACAACCCTTCTACTGAAAAATGACTGTCGTAGCCTAGTCCTACTTTGTTTCATAATGAGTTTATGCTGATGACCTCTACCTCGATTTTCCCTATTGAACTCAAACATACCCTTTAAATATCCAGAATGCTGACTATTTACAAATTTGAAGACTTCAATTAGATCTCCTCTTAGCCTTCTATATCTAAGTGAAAACATACCCAATTTCCTTAATCTATCTTCATAAGGTAAACTACCAAGACAATTAATCATTTTTGTTGCCCTTTTTTGAACTCTTTCTAACAACCAGCAATCTTTCTCATATGTTGGAGACCAGGCTTGTACACAATACTCCAAATGTGGTCTAACGTATGCACAATACAGTTTTGTTATTACCTTTTCACTCTTGTAGGAAACATTTCTGTTAATGGCCCCTAGCATTCTAAGTGCCTTTTTCCTAGCTTCTACAACCTGGTCTGACGCTGATAGTCTATTGTTTACCACGACACCTAAATCTCTTTCCTTTTCAATCTGCTCCATTTTCTGCCCACCCATTTCATACCTATGTTTACTGCTAACCCGTCCAGCGTGCATAATCTTACATTTACTCAAATTGAATTTCATCTGCCATGCTTCAGACCACTCAACTAGCTTGTCCAGATCTGATTGAAAAACATCCTGATCATGTTTTCCTCTAATAATCCTGACAACTTTTAGATCGTCTGCAAATTTCAAGACTTTGCTGTCTATACTGTTCTCAATTGCATTCACAAATATTATAAAAAGCAATGGGCCCAGGACTGAGCCCTGTGGAACCCCACTGAGAACCTCCTTCCATTGTGATTGGCACCCATTCAATATAACCCTTTGCTGGCGTCCTGAAAGCCACGTTTCTATCCAATCCAGAATCTTGCCCCTGATCCCATGAATTTTAAGTTGCAACCCCAGTCTTGTATGGGGGACTTTGTCAAATGCTTTACTGAAATCAAGAAAAGCTACATCTAGCTGTTTACCCTGATCAACGCTATCTGTTGCAACATCCAAAAACTCCAGAAGATTAGTTAAACAAGAACGGCCCTTCCTAAAGCCATGCTGTGTATCTTTGATGAGTTCATTTTGCTCCAAGAATTCAACAATCTTATCTTTGATGATTGATTCAAGCACCTTGCAGACTAATGAGGTCAGACTAACTGGTCTATAGTTTTCCTCTTTACTTCTATCTCCCTTTTTATGAATAGGAACAACATTTGCTCTTTTCCAATCAAGTGGAATTTTACTATCTGCAAGTGATTTAGAAAATATTATGGCTAATGGAACCGACAACTCCCTTTCAGATTCTCTTAAAAGTCTAGCATGGATTTCATCAGGTCCTTCTGCCTTGTTAGGCCTTACTTTCTTTAGATATTCTAGAACAAGTTCACTACTTATGCCACCTAGCTCTCCTATAGTCTCCTCTGTCTCTAGCTCAGGCTGAAGTGCTGCAATACTACTCTGGTCCTCGATAGTAAAGACAGATTGAAACTGATCATTAAGCACTTCAACCATTTCACTGTCCTTGCTAACTAACACATCATCTACCTTAAATGGACCTATATTTTTGGAAACTGTACTTAACTTATAAAAACTGAAGAACTTCTTACTATCTGCATTACAATGTCTAGCTAAATCAAGTTCCTTTGCCCTTTAAGCTGCTCTGACCTTTTTCTTAACTGAATTTCTTGCATTCTGGTAGGCCTTCTGATTTATATCTAGTGAAGATCCCTTCAAAATGCCAAATGCACTTCTTTTAGCTTGTATAGCACTCCTTACTTCTGGGGTAAGCCAAACTGGATTGCCCTTGGTTCTGTTACGTTTGTGCCTGAGGGGTATATGCCGATTTTGAATTTGGCTTAATCTAGCTTTGAAAACATTCCAGGCCTCACATGCATTTAAACCTGCCAACTCAACGTTCCATTTTATCTGTGCGAGGTCATTTCTAATACCATCAAAATCAGCCCGGCTGAAGTTTGGAACCATAATAAGGTTATCTTTGGGCCTCATTTCTGATGAGATATTGAATTTAACCATATTGTGATCACTGGTTCCTAGACCTGCACAAATACTTATGTCACTAACTAGATCACTGTTGTCTGAGAATACAAGGTCTAGAATGGAGCAATGTCTGGTTGGCTCTGTTACAAACTGATGCATGAAAAGCTCCTCTTCAAAGATTTGCCTATACAACCTACACTCATTTGTTTCCTCTGCTATACTTTCGTATCCTCTTAAGTTAAAATCTCCCATAATAAGACACTGAGCCCGAAAGTTCCTACGTATTTCCTCACAAATATCTTGGTCTGTTTCAGCTTGGGAGTTCCTTGGAAGATTCCCTGGTCTGTAAAATGCACCTATCCTCAACCTTCCTCTGTTTCCTGTACCAATTTTAATGTCAAGCCAGATTGATTCTACTTCTTTTACTTTACTAGAATCATCAACTCTAGTAGTGCAGTACAAGCTATTTACATATACAAACACTCCGCCTCCCTGCCGTGATTCTCTGCAGTATGAGAACATGTTATACCCTTGTAACTCGAAATCCTGTAGCCTATCCCTATTATACCCCTCACTAACCCATGTCTCGGTTACACAAATGATATCAGGCTTTTCAAGGGCAACATAACACTCAAACTCATCAAATTTAGACCTAATACTTTGGGCATTCAGCAACACACATGTGATCTTATACTTTGAGCTGACTCTACTAATTCTGAGGGAATTATGATCTACTGTCCTATTCTGACATGAACTTCTACCAATGCTTACTTCTTGATGCCCTAGTACTAGCATCCCTGACCCCCCCCCCCCCCCCCCTCCTACCTAGTTTCCCTGAATGACACTTCTGTAGGCATCTCCCAAAGCCCTTGCCCCCTCATCCGATAAGTGAAGCCCATCCTTCATATAGTACCTATGCCACTCATAGAACTGATCCCATAAGTCTACATAACTAAGCCCCATAGCTGAACATAAGTTCTGAACTGAGCTGTTCACAGACAGAGCTCTCGAGTACCACTCCTCACTGGCTCCACAGCGAGGGAGGATGCCAGTCACAATTACTGGTTTCCTGGACTCCTTCAACCTCTGCAGCAGGCTCCGGTACTCCGCTACTATTCTCACACTCCGCCTAGGTCCTATGTTGTTCACCCCCACCTGTATTATAACTGTCTCCGGGCTACTCCTACCCAGTTCTGCCTCAATGACAGGGCCCATATCAACTACTTTTGCCCCCGGTTTAACTATACATTTGTCCCTCTTCCCACAGAATGTTCGCCTTAAGGGCCTTACCCTTGAGTCCCCAACCACTAAATGCTGAATCTGTACCTTGTCACTTTCAGCTGCTGACTCTAACGCACTGAACCTATTTGCTAGTGTAACCTGCTGATGTTCCCTGGGGCTGTACTGCCTGACTCTACCCTGAACTTTTGTCCATCCCTCCTGATCCCCTTCCCTCTTCCTCCTCCAGATTCTGCTACCACCCTCCATTACCCAGCACCCCTCCTCATCCTTACTGTCTGTGGCCCTAGCATTACTTTCCACAATGTTGGGTCTCCAGAAACGTGACCCTCCAACACACTTCCAAACCCCAGCCGCACTATCCACCTTTGCCTTATCCTCCTCCCTTATGCCCCTATCAGAACTACCACTGGTCCCTGATCCTGTAGGCTCCTTTTCTGACCCCCTAACCACAATCTGCGCATACGTTCCTTGGTCAGGAGCTACACCCTCTTGCGGCTCCTCTCTACACCTACACTTACTTAACTGCGCCTCAAGCTCCGCTACTCTAGCCTGGAGGGCCTCTAGCTCTGCTACCTTCGCCTGCATCCTAGTCATGCTCATTTGAATACACTAGTAACTTAGGTATATAACTTAGGTACTATGCACTTTTCAATACTTTACTAACTTAACTTAACTTTTTTTTTTTGTTTTTTTTTTCTTCTTCTTCTAAACCTTAACTAGATCTAGGTAAAGCTAGTAACACAAATCAGCTATGAGTGCACCTAATACTAGACTAAATATCTAATCCTTAAATAAACTGAATACTAAATACACCTTAATTATCCCTAATTTTCTAAAATATCTACTTATCCAACCCTGCAACTAATAACACAAAAATAAGACTAAGACAATTTTGGCGCACACAAGCTAGAATGAAAAGTCCTTTAAAAAGCAAGTAAGAGGTAACAGCTAACTATGAATGCTTAAAAATAATACTTAAACGATCCACAAAACTAAATATCTAATCCTTATATCTAAATATAATGTGGTTGCTCAAAAAATACACAAAACAACAGAGCTATCCAACAGCTACTTAGCTCGGCTAAAGTAGGGTTCAGAAGGCATTTTCATTTTCATGCCATTGACAATATTTTGCCAGTATTGTCTAAATTTGCATAGTAAATACCATAAGAAGTCCACTATTATGACCTGTCTGCAATTATGGTTGTTAACCCATTTGACCAATCAGTATCAGTATAATCTGAGACTCAGATGCTGGGAGACAAATGAATAATGGTGATGTGCTGACAAGCTGTAGTGAGCTATATTAGCACCTGTGTTTTGTAATGTATTGTAACCATGTAGTGAGCTTAGGTAAAATAACTCAGAAATTACGATTGTCTGTCATGAATCTGGCAGTTCTATCAACAAGCCATGAGAGCTCCAAGCTACAAGCTCCAAGCTAAGGTTGTTGTCAGCCATGTACGAGTACAGCTGTCGCTGGACCACCTTCTCGACAAGCTTCGGAAAGGCAGGAACGATGGAAATAGGTCTGAAATTTGAGGCATCTGATGGGCTTCCGGATTTGTGGATAGGATGTACTATGGAATGTTTCCAGGTATCAGGAAATTCACAGGATGTGAGACAGGTGTTGAGAATGTGTAGGATGACATGGCCAATAGTTTCGAAACAAAACTTAATTACTTTAATGCAAATGCCGTCTGCCCCACAAGCTCCTGAATTTTTCATAGAAAAGAGGACAGGGCAGAGAGAATCAATAGCCATGGGTTTCAAAGAGAAAGCACAGGCACCAACCCTGGGTAGACAGCACGGAAGTTCAAGGGGCACCCCCTGGCTCGAACCTCACCTGCGACTCGGGTGAGGTACGGTACACAACCATGTCAGACAGATCTTAAAACCATACTTCTCATACTATGGGGAATGTACTAATTCACCAGTATGCAAAACGTGGCAGGAACATCGACGACATATTTGGGGCAACCCAAATCCTGCCCCATGCCCCAAATGGGACAGCAAGCCACCCCATTTGGGGCAGGATTTCTCGGATCAAATTTTGCTCCTCGGTCAGCAAATACTGTTGACCGGGAGGGGGGGGGGGGGGGGTCGGTCGTCTTTACAATCGCGTTTTATCTAGTGTGAATCGGTAAATTGTTACTTCTGCCCAAAAAAGTCAGACGCTGCCCCAAAATTCCAAAAGCTGACCCAAAATGTCAAATGCTGCCCAAAATTTTAAAATCTGCCCAAAAATTTCCAAAACTGACCCAATTTTTTCAAAGCTGACCCAATTTTGATGTGCTGGTTCCAACCCTGCCCCGACGAGATCTCGACGAAACTTGCCACGTTTTTCATACTGGCTAATTCAGTGTCCCAAAATTCCATTTTTGCTTGGGTGTCAGAGGGGGAAATTCGAGCAAAAAAGACCACGACAGTGGAAAATTATATAGAATATGGTACAATATTTATTTCTGTTCTGAATATGAAAAGCAGAAGTTTTTGTTGAAATCATGTATTTTTAGTCAATATTAGTGTCAGAATCAATATCACAATTCATAAATTGGGAGTGTAAAATTCACTGCTAAAATGGGGAATGAGAGTGTGAAATTATTCACATTTGGGTGTCATTTCCCACCCAAATCACCAAATTGTGGGACACTGTACTATGGGACACTATGTACTATTGTACTGAAGCACGACACCTCCGGTAGCATGAAAAGTCTGGCATTGGGACGTGTTCAGGGTTAGGACAGGTACGGTTGTTTACCCTAATCAAAACAAAACAGTGCTAAGATTGAGATCTCTGGTCCCATAACAATTAAACTCATTTGATCTGAAGAGCACATAACAAAAAGTGTTGTATCAAGCAAGGCCATATTATTGTACATGTAGGTTGTATGATACGTCTGATTGTTGTATGAGGTATGACTGATAAGTATGTGCTGTATTGGTATGAATGAATGATACCCTGTTGAAATGGACTAATATTCAGCATTCAGTTGACTTCGGACATCATGAAGATGGGTACAGGCACCCACCCATGCACGTAGCCAGGATTTCGTCCAGGGGGGGGGGGGGGCGGCGCCTCGAAAGGGCCCCTTCCCGAGCGTTCAAAGGGCCCCCTTCCCAAGCATTGAAAGGGCCCCTTCCCAAGCGTTGAAAGGGCCCCCTTCCCAAGCGTTGAAAGCCCCCCCAAAAAAAAAACGGATGAAAAAGCACGTTACAAGGATGATAAATGCAGCATGACAGGTATGGCATGGGCCATACCAACTTGTAGGAGGTAGAGTTAGCAACTGCCATATCAACTTTATATCATCAGCTATACCAAATTGGAATATGTTTAAGCTCATGACCTGGAACTCTCCGCGGCGCGAAAATGTTGAGTCTTATGCCCTGGATATGCTTTCTCATCAATGCGTCGCATTGCGTATGGTGCGGACCTCTAAAATTGCTATATTGTGCGTTTAAAAGTGCGGTAAAAAAGTGCTAAAGTGAACTATTTTGCCCAATTATATAGGAAAGTAGCCACATAACACATAAATGCGCCGAGAAACGGGCGATTTTTTTCCTAACCCGCATATAATTGAATTTGTAGTTAAATTGCGCCGCGGAGCGGCGCAAAAAAAAAAATGTATTCCCTGTACAACTGTATTCTTACTGTTGAAAGGCCCAAGGTCCCTTCAGATCGTCTAGGGGCCCCTCGGACCTTTTCAACGCCCTTCCGACCTGTTCAGAGAATCATCTGGGATCCGCGAAGCGAAAAGACATGATGTGGAGTGGGTGATATATATAATACAAAGAGGGCTTACTCTACAGGAAAAAAAATAATCGGAGCTTCCGGGTATACTGTAGCACCCTGCCAAAGGGTGTAACAATATACCCAAAAGCTTTGCTTCTAATATATGTATTGTTGAGTAAATCTTCTTTGCATTTAATCTTCAACTGGGATCTCTACGTGCTTTGACCCTTCCGGTCTCACAGGGACTCCTCTGACCTTCCAAGAAGCCCCTCTTGTGTGTCAATGGGCCCATTCGGCCTGTTCAGAGGTCCTTCCGACCTGGCCAGGGACTGCACTGGCTGCTTTGTCGCCCTGCCGACATGCTCAGGGGCAGGGGCGGCGGATTGCGGGGCGCAGGGTACCCAAAATCCCCCCCCCCCTCAAATGAAAATCCTGGGGAGGGGAAGGGTCATTTTGCCCCCAGATTGAGCAGGCTAAAATCTGGGGGGGGGGCAAAATTACCCTATGCCCCCCCCCCCAGGATTTCAGACTGGGGGGGGGGGTGGCATTTTGGGTACCCAGCTCCCCGCAATCCGCCGCCCCTGCTCAGGGGCCCCTCCGACCTGCCCAGGGGCCCCTCCAGTCTGGCTAGGAACTCATCCGGCATGTTCAAGGGGCCTTCCGACCGGCCCAGGGACCCTTTCGGTCTAGCCAGGGGCCCCTCTGACTTGCCCATGAGCCCCTCCGATCTGCCCAGCGACTCTTCTGGTCGGCCTGCGCTGGCTGCTTTGTCGCCCTGCCGACATGCTCAAGGGGCCCTCTGACCTGCCCTGGGGCCCCTACGTGCTGGCCAGGGGCCAATTCGGCATGTTCAGGGGCCATTCTTACCCGCCCAGGGGTCCTTTCAGTTTGTTCAGGGGCCCCTCCGATCTGCACAGGGGCATTTTTAACTTTCCAGGGGCCCTCTGGTCTTTCCAGGGCCCCCTAGCCTTATAAGGGGCTCTTCCGACCTGACAAGGGACTGCGCTGGCTGCTTTGTCGCCTTGCGACATGCTCCGAGGGCCCTCCGACTTGCCCTGGGGCCCTCTGTGCTGTCTAGGGGCCCATTCGACGTGTTCAGGGGGCCCATTCGACGTGCTCAGGGGCCCTCTGACCCGCTCAGGGACCCTTTCGGTCTGGCCAGGGGCCCCTGTGACATGCACAGGGCTCTTTTGAACGTCCAAGGGGCCCTCTGGTCTTTCAAAGAGGGCCCTAATGGCCCTAAAGGGCCTCTGAAGTCCTCTAAACTCTCTAAAGACCATGCTTCGCGTGGTAAAGAGCCCATGATACCACGCTTCGCGCGGTCTCGGCCCTTTTCGGCGCGCTGCGCGCGCCGAAAAGGGCCCTCCTGGCCTCCAGGGGGTGGCCCCTACCCCGCCCCCCCCCCCCCCCAACTAGCTTATGTGGTGGTGGCCTGTCGGCTCAGGCTGTCGGTGGTCTGTCAGGATGCAGTTAAGCACAAGCCAAAAATAATGGCCTACTTGCTTTTGCATAGATAATTCCTGGGTGAGATAAACCCGAAAAGTAAAATATAATTATAAACTTCATTACAAGGTCAAGGGCTATGGGACCTTTCGTAAGCAATATCTAGTCGTCGCAGCCTACTCATATTTGTCTCAGAACAATAGCTACCATATCTCTTCATCTTAGAGCTACCATATTCCTTCAATTTGGCTGGGCCATATTTAACGTTGGACCAATGGAGAACTTGATCTGAATTCCCATATGCCATGAGAATGTGTCGCAGACAGCGTTGAAATGTGCATTCTTGCTGGCTTTAAATTATAAGTTATTGACATGAAAAAAGACGAATTCTTTGAGTGGATTGAACGCAGCAAATTTCAATATTAAGCATTTATAAAAGCACATTTATTCTTATTCCGTGAGCTTTCAAAACATCAATATTGTTGCTTAAACTTAGATCATGCTCGTAATATGTAGAGCGTAAAATAAAAATAAAATACCATTGAAATCTCCTCATTAAACTCTTAAATGTCAAATAAATATTGTCCCAATTTGTATGCTAAAATAAGACAATATATGTTGTTTCTCGTAAAATGTTATAATCTGCAAACAGCAAGTATATTGCGTTTGCTTCGTTGTCTTTCGAATGTACAGGAACAGAGAAAAATACAATTTTGCATTTTCAGTATTTATTTTTATAATGATATCAATTTCGTGTTTTTTGAAAATTAAAATACAATTAACTATCAACCCGACATCACATTGAATGTAATGTATTTGACAGACGCACACAACTTTTTCGCGCATTTTGTAAGCCTGTATTTGCGCGGTAACGCCGTTTTCTTCAGCCCACCCCCCTTCACGAATCGCAGGCTCCCTTTACGATGACGTCACCACGGCGCCGGCGGTCAGAATCCCTTTACCCTATTCTAACACATGTAAATTATTTGTGTGCATGTGCATGTGCACTATTTTCCCCAACCATCGTTTCCTCAGCAGTCTCCTTTTCTGCCTCTACCTCCCTATCTGTTGCACCACCAACCTTCACAGGTATCATCTGTGAAGCCAGACGCGCAAGGAGCAAAGTCATCTAGTCAATCTTTTTTTTCTACTTTTTCTACTTTTTCCTTGAGCTCACTGTTGTCCTGTCTGCATTCACTTGGTGTTCGCACTACATCTGAGTAAGCATGTATAGCTGGGGGTTATTGACGTGAGGAAGTGTACAGGCGTCTCGCCTCAGCATAGGACACATCGTTTTCTACTTGCAGGGTGAAGATATCTTTTTCTTTTAACCAAACAGGGCATTCACGTGATCGGCATGAATGTCCTGTTTGTCCACAACTCAGGCACTTTTGGGCACATTCACCTTCATGAGGGCTTTGTCCACATGTCAGGCATTTCCTTTCCTTCTCGCATCTACCCTCTCCATGCCCATACATCCCACACCGGTAACAGATCAGTGGATTTCGTACATGTCTCTTCACATGGTAGGTTACATAGTCGAGTTCGAGCTTGTTAGGACAAGTCGGAGAGTCAAAAATTAGTAGGATGGTGGGAGTGCTCTTCATCCTACCTTCAACTCTCCTGGAGAATCTATTTGCCACTGTCACACCAAATGGAGGGTCGTATTCCGCTTTTGCACACCTTTTTATAGGAAAATTGAATATTGTATACTAATTCTACACGTCTGATTTCATCAGAACTGCACTCAAAACAGGGACATTCTCAGTACTTACCTAGAAATAATTATTTGTATCACCCGTCATACAGTGTTGGAAAAGTTCACGTTTGTTGGTTCCATATACACCAACACATTTTGTACTCCCAAATTGTGACTGGTAAAAATTGATTTGTTTTGTACTCCTCAGAAATATTGTGTGTTGATTAACTAATAAAAGTGTTTGTTGCAGAGAAAACCTGTTCATACAAGGTTGACTTCTAGCTTGGAAAGTTGGACTGAATTGTAGCCAACACCACAATTACCTCCATCCACCCACTGCCACTAGATTAAAATAAAAGCTTAGGCAAAGACAACCCCAAGTCCCAACTTAAACTGTTAACAAACCAAACAAAGTAATAAAGTTTCCTTGAACAAACCCAACTCACAAGGCAAACACCGTCAGCAAAACAAAATCTCCACCGTGCCTTTCACGCAGGTTATTTGCGCTGAAAGCGTCGCAATCGGTAAAGAGTCTCGGCAATTAATTTATCGTAACATCGCAACACAACAGCCACAGCGTAGAGGCCGGGGAATAGAATATAGATCGCTGACGGCTGACGGTCTGCTCACCTCCTCCTCCTCCTCCCCTCTCTTCTTTCCCCCCCCCCCCCCCGGGTCAACAACTTGACGGCTGACCGGCCCGCTACCCCCCCCCCCCCCACTCAACAACTTTTTGGAAATACGCCACTGGATTTGCTCCTTCCTCCTCCCCCCTCCTCCTCCCCCCCCCCCCCCCCCACCCACCCTCCACATCCCACGGATCCTCCCCTGACTGATTTCGTCATTAGTCCTTGATTTTCTTTATAAAAATAGAGATAGACGAATTGTAGTTCTTGATGACCTTGTCATACCCCATGAGTTTCAAATCGATCGTTCCAAAACTTTGTCTGTGGTAGTGTTCTGATTGTTTTTTAGGTAGGGTCACTTAACGTGACCTGGTGACCTGACCTGACATGATCCCGACATCAAATTTAGTCAGAAGATGCAAAAGAGATGTATCAATAGCTGTGCCAAATTTCATGGCGCTGCGTGGTACGGTTCCGGAGATATCGACCTGAGAGACTGACGAGAGTACAACTATTGGGAGTACAAATGTAATTAGAGTAGGTCCCTATGCCTACTCTAATTACATGTGTTACATTACTCTAACAACACAGTGTGACCTACTACAATTGCCCCACCAATTATTATCCAGCCTCAGAAGGAGAACAAGTACTCTGTAAAAGAGTAACAATTACTTTGCTGACGGCAAAACGCACTGGGATGCTGCTATCTCCGTAACATGTTGACTCACATTTGTGACATCAGAAGCCTATTCGGTTTTGACCAATCGACTAGCTTGATTGAGAGCTGGACCAGTATGGATAGCCGTTAGCTCCCTTGTACCCGTGACGTTTGCCATTCGCTCATAGAATAGTAGCGAGTAGTGAAACTACATCCTTTGTCATTGTTGGTGACGCACACGCGGCGCACACGTGAGTTGTGATTACTGATTATTGTGGGGTTGATCTCACTGTGGGTATTTTTTTGAGTAGCATTGAAATCATTTTAATTATATGATATGAAGGCCAGTTAGTGATTTGAAATGTTATTTGGTTGGAGAACCAGACTGGAAAAACCACTAAAAGTGACTCATTTTACATGGACACATTTCCTGGTTATGACCGCCAGACCCCATGTTGATGTAACGGTTTTCTGGCATTGTTCTGAATTGTTGTCCTGAAAAAGAAAATGTGTGCTAAGGTAGGTATACATTGCTTTTCTGCATGAATGCATAGGTACTTACCAAGAATTGTCAGCACATTTTGATCTGGGGAATTTAGTTTTGTAGTTTATCATTCATCATTATTCATTAGTATATCAGTATTTATTTTTGGCCTACCATCAGGTTATTTTTGTACTCTTTGTTTGCGAGGATATGTACTCCAACAAAAAAAAGGTAGAATTCCCACCCTGCCTGTCAATCACCTCAGCCGACCGGAAGGACTCCGCCATTACACCTGAAATGTAAACAATGTGGGCCGTTTGTGTGTGAAATGCGCCAGATATGTATCCAGTAAGGTCACCTCGTGGTAGCGGCCGCTGCGCGGCCAACCTTCGTCTCAAATACAAGTCCTGCGCTCCGCCAGGAACGGAGGTTTAGTGAGAGCGTGATAGGGTTTAGTGGTCAACCAGATACACATGACGTCATATGATAGCCAGTATCTGACACATTTCTGCACCCACATTGTTTACATTGTAATGGTGGAGTCGTTGCGGCCGGTCGGCTGAGGCTATTGACAGGTGAATTTGCCTATATAAAGGTGTGCAAAAGCGGAATATCGCCAAATGGAGAAAGCCAGTGGACAATCTCCTCAGTCAGGTCAATCAGGTCATATGCATGTATGGTACCTTTGCTGATGTTCAGCTTGGTGTCACGTTCAATCACACACTCCTCTCCCTCAAAAAGGGACGCATTCAGGAGATTGTCTAGTCTGTTTTTTATCAGAAGGCCCCCATCCCTAAGGAGAGTGAGTCATACATACTCGCCGTCCCTAACGTTTTAGATGTTTCAAAACTTCACTATTTAGTGACCAGGGTTGAAAAAAAGTTGCTGTTTGCTGGTGTACAGGGGCACCAGGAGATTACCAGGAGATTACTCTGGAATTGTGACTGGAAAGAATTAACTTTTTTGTACCCTTTGAATAGGCAATAAATATTCTTAGGAAACATGCCAAACTCATATGAATATTTGTGTTCCCAGGCATAGCAGACATCAATGAGAAAAAATTGAGCGACATCAAGCAAATTGAGCGACATCAAGCAGAAAACGATTTCCATCATCATCATCATCATAACCAAGTTTATTAAACATAAAGTCCATGTAACATACAAAACATAAATCAGACAGGCACAAAAGCGATGCTTAAATTAAAGCGCCAAGTCTAAATCATTAGAAAAAAGTTTTACTTAAACTGTGACCGCCGCCACGGCACAGCTCACAGGACTGGAATTGGAAGTTGCCCAAGCCCCCAAGCACCTCTCCGGAGATGTGAGGAATGAACACCTTTATCGGCAACATGGTAATGGAAGTAAATATAATATAAAATGTTAGTACATGCAAAGAAAGTTGTATTAAAGATGGGTAAATCTTTTTGAACTCAACAAAAAGTTTTGAAAGTGGAGTGCCGCTGCTGAACCGTCGCCTCCGCTGAGATCTGTGCCGTGGAGTAAAATGTTTAACTGATGTTTTGGAGGTATGCGTCTGAAGTTTATACATAATGTGTGGGATAATCTATCGAACATACTGTTTAGTTGATTTTCATAGTATGGACAGGTAAGAATGAAGTGGCTGACGTTTTCGTTATGGTGTCAGCATCGGCATTCTGGTGAGTCTGCTTTATGAATTGTGAATGAATGGGAATTTAGATGGGACATGTTCATTCTGAGCCGGGCGTGAAGGATGTTTCCCTTTTTTGATGAACCTGCAATGTAGTAGCTAGGCGGACTAGGTGCCCCCAGCTGCTGGCAAATCTGTTTTTTGAAGGTTGTGTGCGTGAGTTGCTGTGTGTCCTGTGTTAACTCGTTCCATTGTCCGATTGTTGTAGGAAAAAATTACCTCTTATATGATGTGTTGCTGGTGGTTGTAGTGTGTCTATTAGCGTTTCTGAGGTGTCTGTGTGTGTCTTGTGCACAGGTGCTTGGGATGATGGCTGTGATGTAGTGTGGGAGATGTTCTGCAGTGTTAAATTTGTGGTAAAGCGTCAGTCTGTGTATTTGTCGTCTTGTTGTCAGCTTATCCCACCCTAGTTCTGTGGGTAGTTTGTCAGTAGATGTCCTGGAAAAACCTCCAAGAACCAAGTGTCTCTAAACTGAAACCTTTGGTCAGCAAGATCAAATGCCAGTGCCTACATTGCGTTATTCCAATGCATGTTTCAAATGAACATATTTGTTTAAATATAAACATGATGTATGATGCAGTCTTCCGTCTGAGAACAAACTGATCACAAATTATGGGTTAATCCAGACAACTCATTAGTAAATACTTAACCATGCGAGTAGGTGTAGGGCCAAAGTTAAAACACAGCTCTTCCTTAGGGCAGAGTACATGTCGCTTATCTCAAAAAGCATCAGTCAGTGGTGTTAAAAATATACAAAACAAACAAAATAGAAACTAAGCACCCACCAACCTGACCACGGTAGATAAAATACTGAATCTGACTCAATAATCACACACCGCCGTAGACACAGCACTACACAAATCAAAATAGCGTACCACGAGACGTCCTGCGCCGAAAATGTCTCTATCTTCCTTCAAAAGAGATGAGCACAAGATTACGCTGCTGAGTACTTTCCTCAATGAATACCTTGTGTACCAAGTACTGTTTTCCCTTGCTGGAAAAGCTCATGGTACCTGATGTTCGTTGAGAACAAGTACTATGCAGATAATCATTCTTTTAAAAGGTTAAATTATCAATTAAATGGTATGAAAATAAAGTGATTGCGTTCCTGATGCCAATGGTAGCATTTTTTTGTTAAAGGGAAATAATGACCTTTTGATTTTGTTAGCAACAATTTCTTAGGCTACCGCTATGGTTTTAAAATTATTTTATTTAAATTTAAGAATTAAATAAAATTATTCCCAAATTCGAAGTTGTAAGTTTGGGAAAAATACAAAACAAGTACCTTGTGTACTTCATGAAGGTCATTGACAAATTCGCCCTTCCCTACCATTGTTTACATCGATTGCGGCATTTTTGGAGGCTCTGTGACATTTCCGATCAAACTGAGCGCTGCTCGGACACACGCTAGTAGCGCTTTCGTTCTCCATGGCAACCAGGCGTCAGCCAATCAAAAGCCAGAAAGGGATACGTTCTGGCTTTTCATTGGCTCACGCCTGGTTGCCATGGAGAACGAAAGCGCTACTAGCAACAACTCGCCACAATGGTTAAGTGCGCCGAGAAGCATGACAATGCTTTGTAAACAAATCGCCGACGCTAAATAGGTCGCCGTCGATGTGCATCGATGAGCTTCCGATTTATTTGCCAGTTTTGTGTTATTGTTTGTTAGTTTTTTTGGGAAAAATTATTATTTTTCATAATAATATAAAGCATAGTGTTATATACAGCCACAGACAAATTATACAATACTCCTAATGTTGAAAACAAATGAATTTATTTTCAAAAATTGAGGGTCGCAACCACTAACTATGCCGCCGTTGATGTGCATCGATGAGCTTCCGATTTTATTGCCACTTTTTCCAATCGCTGTTAGTTTTAGAAGACCGCTGGGCATATAATCACAACAAGCAGAACGCACAATATATTTTCCACTCCATTGCGTAAAAAAACAATACGGGAAAAGCCCGCAGTTTGATGAGGACCAAAAGTACTTGCAAGTACCGGTCGTTAAAAGTGTGGAACGCTTATCAACTTTAACTTGAAATATCTTTCGGTAGGAAAGTTTTCATGCAAAATGTGATGAATTTACAATATATTTTGGTCTCGTCTGGCGATTTCAAGTGCTAACTCCATTTTTGTGGAAAAGGGTCATTATTTCCCTTTAAGACGACCACCTTTTTTAGGCGTAAATAGCTAATGAGAATCCTTGTACTCAGTGTCTAAAACACCAGGTCACCAGGTGCATACCGGCGAAGCTTTATGTCCGATATATCTATCAATCGGGCTCGTTAGAGTCTAAATTAACTAAATATGAATGCAAAATGTTCGGCCTTATAAAAAAAATGAAATTCAAGAGCATCCGCTACGTGAAAGAGGTCGTATAACACCGTCTAAGATATACTCGGCGCTCTTCTCAGTTGCTTCTCGGTAACTCTCAACTCGAGCTCAACGCTGATTGGTCTGTGTCCACACCGGGCACATTTCTTGAGGACAACACTATTACACCGCAAGTCTTGGCTCCGCGCGCTCTCTCGTGTTTTGCGACTATGATGCGCCATTAACATATTTCTATTTCATGACTGTGATTATTTGGGCCTCAAGACTTGGCCTTGAGTATTTTGTTCGTACTACACCGTGTTCCAGGCATTTCAATTTGTTGTCTTGTAACAGGTTAGTGGCTTGTTGGTCACCGAAGGTTAAAAATACAGGTTTTCTGGTCACATACGTACTAAAGTACTTCTTCAGTTTTCTACTGCCCAGTGTCCTAGCATTGGTAAATTTGGGTGGGAAACGACACCCTATGGATACTGTTTTTCTGCTCTCTTTCCAGAGTTTTACTGGGATTTTCAACTCCTTATTTTAAAATGTATTGGATAATTGGAATCCTCACTGATTAATGGATGTAATAATGGGGACAGCCTGTGTAGGGAAAGAGGTTATAATTGGCATAGGTACCTAATAACTAATTCCGGTGAGCAGGTAATTGGATATTAATAAAACAGAGTACATGTTATTTGTTTGAATTTTCTGCTCTTTATGTTTATTTTAGCCAGAATTTTCCACTCCGCACGCCAGCTCCAAAGCAATCCTAGTACCCTGCTACTGCCTGTGTACTAGTTAGGGCACATAACATTGTCTCTTGGGCCCTGTATTACCATACAGCCTAATATGTAACTGCCCTGAATATAATCCTATTTGCAATTATGTACTATTTTTTTTCTGAGAAAATGTACTTCGCTACCAGCAAAAGTAAAATTCCCACCCTCGCGTTATTACCATGAATATACTACTACCTGTAATTATGTACTCAATTTTTCCAAGAAAATGTACCCAGCATACCAGCAAAAAAAAGTAAATTGCCAACCCTGATTTAGTCACTATGCATCTTTAAAGACACTATTCTGTATTTGTTATGTTATTTAGAATGTATCTTACCTAACAATGTTGAAACAAAACAAAAAATCTGGAAGGTGTAACGACGGTGTCCGGACAATTCTTCGTCCAGCATTTCTTCGTAGCGCATTTCTTCGTCCGCAAATCTTCGTCGCGCGTTTCTTCGTAGCGCATTTCTTCGTCGCGCGTTTCTTCGTCTCGCATTTCTTCGTATCGTCAAATCATCGTCTCGCATTTCTTCGTATCCGCGAAACTTCGTATACGCAAATCTTCGTATCGTAAATATTCGTCTACGCAAATCTTCGTCCGCAAATCTTCGTCCGCAAATCTTCGTCCGCAAATTTTCGTCCGCAAATCTTCGTCCGCAAATATTCGTCCGCAAATATTCGTCCGCAGTTTTGCATTTTACTTTTTGCATTTGACTTTTTGCCTTTTTGACTTTTTGCATTTGAATTTTTGCCTTTTTTACTTTTATCCATTATGACTTTTTGCCTCTGTGACTTTTTGCATTTGACTTTTATCCTTTTGACTTTGCATTTTACTTTTTGTCTTTTTGGTGTTTTGACTTTTTGCATTTGACTTTTATCCCATTTGACTTTTTGCCCGTTTTACTTTTTGCGTTTGACTTTTTGCTTTTTGCCTTTTTGCCATTTTACTTTTTGTCCGTTTGACTTTTTGCCGTTTTGACTTTTTGCATTTGACTTTTAGCCTATTTGACTTTGCATTTGACTTTTTGTCTTTTTGACTTTTTGGTGTTTTGACTTTTTGCATTTGACTTTTATCCCATTTGACTTTTTGCCCGTTTGACTTTTTGAGTTTGACTTTTTGCTTTTTGCTTTTTTGCCATTTTGCTTTTTGTCCGTTTGACTTTGCATTTGACTTTTTGTCTTTTTGACTTTTTGGTGTTTTGACTTTTTGCATTTGACTTTTATCCCATTTTACTTTTTGCCCGTTTGACTTTTTGCGTTGTCAATCGGACGTGCGGTTGCAGAGATATGAGCTTCTCAAAAGCGTCGCCACGGAAGCGCTCATAATTACGCAAATCTTCGTAGAGTAGGCACGAATATTTGCGGACGAAGATTTGCGGACGAAGAATTGCGGACGAAGATATGCGGACGAAGAATTGCGGACGAAGATTTGCGGACGAAGATTTGCGGACGAAGATTTGCGGACGAAAAATTGCGGACGAAGATATGCGGACGAAGAATTGCGGACGAAGATTTGCGGACGAAGATATGCGGACGAAGATTTGCGGACGAAGAATTGCGGACGAAGAATTGCGGACGAAGATTTGCGGACGAAGATTTGCGTAGACGAAGATTTGCGTAGACGAAGACTTGCGATACGAATAATTGCGTAGACGAATATTTGCGGATACGAAGAAATGCGAGACGAATATTTGCGGATACGAAGAAATGCGAGACGAAGAAACGCGCGACGAAGAAATGCGGAGACGAAGATTTGCGGACGAAGAAATGCGGACGAAGAAATGCCCGACGAAGAAATGCGGGACGAAGATTCGTCATGGAACCTGTAACGACTGGTCGTCCACCACGATCGTCGCAATATCTACACTACTATATATCGACGCAGGAAGATTCACAGGAAAAATAAGGATTGTCCATGACGTCATTGGAACAATGACTTGACTTAACATAACCTAACCCCGCCATTAAGTCCGATCGAGACGAAACCTAAGATTCGCTTGTAGCCATTAAGTCCGATCGGAACGAAGCATAAGATTCGCTTGTAGCCATTAAGTCCGATCGGGACAAAACCTAAGATTCGCTTGTAGCCATTAAATCCGATCGGGACGAAACCTAAGATTCGCTTGTAGCCATTAAGTCTGATCGGAACGAAACCTAAGATTCGCTTGTAGCCATTAAGTCTGATCAGTTCTGTGACGTCATAGCCAGGCTGCCGTGAACGCTGTCGAAGCGGAGAGATATTAATTATTGAAGTTATAATTAGTTATAGTGCAAAATGTGTTGGGGAACACATCCATAGTTACTAAACGTGATATTCTCTATCGATTGGTAGGTATATTATAGGATTTACTAATAACAAAGGTGGGACCACAAGTATGTCCCGCCGGAGAGTGGCCTTTTCCACTTTTTCCTGACCAATGACATTTCTCAGGGCAGCCTGAACCCATGGCCACCCCTTGGATCTCAATGGTCTGTCAGATTTCAGGCTCAATCTCAGGTATGAGCCCCTATCATCAGAGGAAGGAGCATCCCAGAACCCTGGTTCCTCTCGGAAGCGTTTCCCCGGTCTGCTTTGTACTACCATGGGTGTCCGGACAATTCTTCGTCCAGCATTTCTTCGTCCGCAAATCTTCGTCTAGCGTTTCTTCGTAGCGCATTTCTTCGTCGCGCGTTTCTTCGTCTCGCATTTCTTCGTATCGGCTGCGGATGCGAAGAAATGCGAGACGAAGAAACGCGCGACGAAGAAATGCGGAGACGAAGATTTGCGGACGAAGAAATGCGGACGAAGAAATGCCCGACGAAGAAATGCGGGACGAAGATTTGTCATGGAATCCTACCATGGTACCAAGGCTATGTAAACCAGGTAGACCGCTCCGGCCGAAAAAGTGGCGACAACTCGTAATTTAGTTGCAACGACCCCGCAGCTGCTGTGACGCGGATAAGGGTCTCGCGGCCGGCCGGCCGGTCGCCTACGTAGGGTTAACGCGTAGACCCCTCCCGCTTTTTTGTCACTGGGTTCCTTTGTTTGTCGGCTGATTTGTAAACTTAAGATGTCTATCTACCACAAATTAAGCGTTGTATTGGGTGCCGTTGCGAAAATTGCAATCCGACCCAAACTTTTTAAGTTATGGGCCGGAACAGTTTCCTGCCCGGTGATTCCGGCCGGCCGCGTACTCCCCCCCCCCCCCCCCCCCGTTTTTTCCCCGCTTGGTTCCTTCGTTTACCGGCCGATTGCTACACTTAAGATGTCTATATACCACAAATTAAGCGATGTATTGGATGACTTTGGGAAAATCGCAATGCAACCCAATTTTTTTTTAAAGTTATGGGCCAGCAAATTCCACTGACCGGCGATTCCGGCCGGACCGCGTACGTAAAACGCCAACGCGCACGTTCCTCCGGTGTGTGTCGCCTGATTTATTCATTTGCCGACCTATTGTTACAATTAAGATAACAATCCAGTGGCGGATCCAGGGGGGGGGGGCCGTAGGAGCTGAAGCCCCCTGCCTTAGAAAACGGCGCCATTTTTGTATAGGATTGCCCGGCGCCGAAGGCGCCGTAGCGTTTTCGGGAGGCCGCCAGGGCGCCCTTGCGTCTACCAACAGCATCGTAGCACTCTTGGAAGGCACCCTGGCACCCTCAGAAGACATCTTGCCGCCCTCACAACGCATTATGCCGCCCTCGGAAGGTACATCGCCGCCCTCGGAAGGCATTATGCCGCCCTCGGAAGGCACAATGCCGCCCCCGTCACCGAGGAAATATGCCGCCCTCAGGCCTGAAGCCCCCTGCCTTAGAAAATCCTGGATCCGCCCCTGTAACAATCTGTCACAAATTGAACGATGTATCTTATGCAGACTTGTCAATGATTCATATTTGTCATGAATCGATTCACAGTGATTCACGGACCATAATGAATGATTCAATCATGATTCAATCACTCAACATTACCATAATGAATGATTCAATCATGATTCAATCACTCAACATTACCATAATGAATGATTCAATCATGATTCAATCACTCAACATTACCATAATGAATGATTCAATCTTGATTCAATCACTCAACATTAAAGGGAAGTGTCGACTCCTTTGTCTAACTCTTTTGATTTTGAATGTGCGACTCTAAGATTTTATGAGCGTGATAGGGAGGTCATGCTCTACCTGTGTGCCAATTTGCATGCGCATCAGAATAGTCTGCTGTTTGACCTTAAACATATGACCTGCTCTAAATCATTTGATTTTGAATCTGCGACTCTAAGATTTTATGAGAGTGCTAAGGAGGTTATGTTCTACCAGTGTGCTAATTTTCATGCAAATCGGAATAGTCCGCTGTTTGACCTTGAACCTATCTGACCTGCTCTAACTCCTCTAATTTTGAATGTGCGACTCTAAGATTTTACCAGAATGATCACTAGGTCGTGATCTATCTTTGTATCAATTTTGAAGCCAATCCAAATAGTCCGCGAATGTATTTCCGAATGTGAATGTGAGCCAATTGGACACGCGTGTTGTTTATTTTGATTATAAAATTATATTTATAATATTTATTATAATTGCAAATTCCAAGTTCCAAAAGCATTAATGACTTTACGTTTCACTTTTTTAAGCGAATAGAACATTTATTTTGATTTTGCATTAGGTATTATTTTTGATAAAGCATGATGTGGAATAAAGCGGCGCCGATGCGAGTGATATTTGGGACATGCGGAGGTCATGCAAATGTGTGTTTATGATTTAGTTTGTGATATGGTATAGCCTAGAAATTAGGGAAAGGTGGGTACCTTTTGATAATTTTTCGTGTGAAAAAGGTGTGCGTGTACTCTGTGGTTTATGAACCAAAGTATGGGTTAGTTACCTTTTCTAAGTATTTAGGTACCTACCCCTAATCCTACCAGTTCCAAGATATTCACCTAGTTAGGGCTGATTGAACAGTGGCTTTGTGCCCACTGGAGTTGGACACAAAGCCTCGCTTTCTTTACGCATAGATGAATTACAGGCTACAGCTCAGGACACAGAGCTCATATAATTGGCCATTAAGTGCCTGATTTGTCCACAGGGCACATATTAATGCTGGGCCGCTGGCATATTTTGTGGACAGTTTATGCTGTTCGACCAAAAAAGAATGATTCTTTGAGCAATGAATGATTCAATCAGCCTATTTTCTCTGTATGAATGATTCAATCAGTGACTCACAACAGGTTTGCGCATGAGGTGAATCGATTCATGAGTCATTCATTTGAAATAAGAATGATTCAATCAAAAGTAGTCGATTCACATTGAATCATTGACAAGTCTGATCTTATGCCGTTGAGAAAATTGTCATCAGACTCAAACTATTTACATTTTGGGCCGGCAAAGTTAACAGTCCTTTGGCTCACGATGGCAGACCGGACAGCCACCACATACAATACTCAAACAGTGATAACACTCAAATAGTCTGAATTTAAATCATGGGGCCTATATTATGGCTAAGGAAAAATTGCACTAGGCTTACCTGATAAATAAATCGAAGTTGCTGATATAACAGTTGACAATTTGCGATGATAACGTCTGACAGTTCTTGGCAAAGGCCAAAGCATACCCACAAAATAGATATTCTCATCTTTTTGACGAGTTTCATGAAAATCTGATTAGATAAGTCGATTGTCAAATGCATTCAAGCAATTCAAAGTAACTGTTTAAAATTACACTTCCCGCCCGCGTCTCCGCACCACACCATCCCGCCCGCTCACTGCGTCTCCAGCCGACGCCGGCCCACCAGGCGCCGCCATTGGCGGATCCATAACGGTGGTGGTGGGGGGAGGGAAACGTTTTTTTTTGGGGGGGGATTCCAAAAAGCCTCACACAATTCTGAAAACTCATCGGATTTCGCTTGCTTATGCATTGATAGCTGATTTAAAAAAAAAACTTTCCTTAGTAAAAGTTGCTTGGATTTTGTTCTATATCAGGAAATGTGTCAATTTTGCGCCGATTTCAGGTTTGTCTAGAAGTTTGTCGGGGGGAGGGGCATGGCCGCCATACCCTCCCTCCCCCCTCCCCCTCCCCCTGGATCTGCTAGTGGGTGCCGCGGCGAGACGCAATGTGTTTTTGTCTGTGGAGACCAGTGCAGAAAATCCGAGATCTTTGGTCACAGCCCAGTCACGGCCACGGCATGAGCTGGCATGTCACAGCTTTAGTCACGGCGCTGCAATGCTAACCCTATGGCGCTGGCCTTGCCAGTCACAGCTTCAGTCACGGCCGTGACCATCTGGTCCCAGCGCTGGGACGCTGGGACCAGAATTCTGCAACTCTAGTTGCCTGGCAACGCACGCGCCAGGGCGCTGTACGTGGCAGGAGCTCTCCCGCCTCGTGCGGTCTCTAAATAGTAAATACGTCGCGTTACATCGCGTCAGAATTAATTGACCTTTCACATATACATTTGTATAACTGTCACGTTTTCTCAAACTAGGAAAAATCCTCGAAAAGCTCTTAGACACCCATGCCCTCCGCACGGCGCCAAGCAATTAACGTTACGTAAGCAAATGATGTTCGGCTATTCTGACCCTCATCCTCGTCATCAGCCGTCGACCAATGAGCGTGGAGAGTGTCAGACGCTGATTGGCCAAAAATCTGTTGGCAGCAAAACCTGGCTCATGAGCAGATGCGTGAACAAGACCAAGCTGCGGACGTTGCTAATATTTGTCGCCCTTTCCCCCATGTTATATAGGCGGAGCGGAGCCCCCGGCATGGTACCATGTTAGCAATCCAAATAGAAAACCGATCTCAATAGCAAATGTGCAATCATAAACGGAAACGAAAACGGCGAAAGGCAAATTTGGCAAGAAGAAAGCAATCAGCAAACACAACCTGCAAACGATGATACAAAATGAAAAGGAAAGCTTTACATACCGAAAACTCCCGAAGAAATCAGGAAAAACTCCACACACACCGAGCGCTCTTCGCAGACAAAGGCCAGTCTCTATCAAGGCCATAGAGACTAGGTAGACCCGGCCCCCTCCGAAGTTAGTTGGCAGCACTATAGCTCTTGGGCGTGACTTTCCTACTAGCCCCTAGGGTTCACGTGTTAAATGACCCAACTTTGGGAAGCTGTATCTCGAGTTCTATTCAACCGATTCGCCTGCAGTTAGTCTCCAAAGAAAGATCGTTCAAATATCTCGCGATGATTCCTCTACCATTTTTCACCTAACCCAGCCGAATTCTTAGGGCGTGAGGGGTAAAGATTTGACTGCACTCCGTGCCGGTCTGGCCAGTTTCTGGCGGCGCCGGTGCGCCGGCGGTAATAGCTCAGTCGGTAGCGCATTGGACTACGGATGCGAGGGTGGTGGGTTCGAATCCCGCTCGGGTAAGGGTGATTTAGCGCAGGAATGATGTTATATTATTTTTGATGGTTGATAACTATGTTTTTATCGACACAATAAACTGTTTAAAATGTTTTGTCGAAATTAACTTGATTTAAACCATCTTCTCCGGCTTGATATTTAGTAATTCCGCGATGATAACTTGTTAATAGGTAATTGTATTTATCCTTCTCGTTTGTCATTTCATATCGCGACCTGCTAGTGTGACAAGCTGTGAGTACTAAGTAGTAGCGTGTATGAGCGAATACAATATGAATATATTTGTGAAAAACCTCTTTCCAGCTTTTACACTGATTGATAGACTTATTAAAACGTAAGTAAAGCAAAACATACACATTGATTACATATCATACTCGTTCGAAGATTGTTTTTTAAAAAAAAACATTTAACTGACAACTGGTTTTCCCGATACTTTCGAGCTTTTTCTTCGTTTCTCCGACTTCACATCCTGTCTTTTACGAAAACTGACAATCAAGCCATTGAAAGAAAAGTTACTCCAATAAATCATTATTGAAAGCACTGTAGCAGCAATAATACAACAGCATTGTAGGGGCTGCAGTGGCACAATTGATGCAAAAGACAAGATGACGCACATACGAGATAACTTGTTCCTACATGGATTACCAGAGACCCGAAGCCCGATTCAAGAAGATCCCTCCACACAATTCAATGACGGATATCCAAGCAATGGCGGATATCCAAGCAGCCCTCACAATAAATGCAACAATGGATCTTAGATACCAGTGGATCTCCGGGTGAAATTAAGCGACAGATATCGGATTACACATAATACCGTGATAAGCATACCACAACATACGATCAGTGGTGGATTCAACCGGATGCTGATGATCCCATCAGATCTCACGACAATATGCAACTGAATATCTCGGATGCCATATCTTTGGGTTAAATCTAGCAATAGATTTCGAATCACACAGTATCCTGTTATACACACACCAGAACAACGGAAGTAACATGCACCTCAGGCCTCAGCAGACTTACGCTACAAAACAAAACAGCCCTCTCGATTCTGCCAGTACCTGAGAAGTTGACAACAAAACGACATGAACAAAACAAGAGAAAAACATGACATGAGTGAATGAGCACAACTGTCCAGTCTATTCACTACAGCTAGTTTTCACTGCGCGTGGTGCCAGCACTTCCTCGCTCCTCACCGTGCCCGAGACTCGGCGCGTCTGGCCCTGTTGATGTTGCCCATCCTGATAAATGTCCGGACGCGGGCGAAGGAGGCGCGAATCTTGGGATGGACGCGTGGGAACTTGTCCTGAAGGACCACGACAAAGTCCTTGATGACACGGACCTTCGGCTTAAGCCATCGGGCTCCAGAGCGTGGTGGGCACAGAAAACTGCCTCCACCTCCTTGAAGGTGGCGTAGAATGTCTCCGTGGGCACCGTCAGGCCGCCGATACTGACGACCCTGGTCCACAGGGCCTGCAGAGGCACCGACTCGGCCGAGGCGGATGGTACACAGAGGGGGCGGTCGACGGGCCTCTTCCTCGCGATGTAGCCGGCGACGTAGGCCATGGCGCTCTCTGTCGCGGACACACCGGTGACCGTGTCCCGCGCGGCCGACGACGCAGCAGGGCGGCATGCTGCTGACTGGGACGCCTCCGCCTGGTGAAGCAGGTCAGCCACATCCCTCAGGTCGTCCATGTCCTCCCCGTTATCGCAGTCTGTTTTCGCTGTCGTCACCTCCTCCACCGGTCCGGTGAACTCCAGCAGGTCTGCCGTCAGTTCGGAGGTGACGGTTGCATCCACCTCCAGCACCTGATCCAGCTGCTCCTCCAGATCACCAGTCTCCGGCTCTGCCGCATGATCACCGTCTCTGCAGACGGGACTTACGCCTCGCTGCATGACGAACAGGAGGGTAAGCAGGCGAATCCTTGCCCTCGCTTCAGTCGGTGTGGGGTTCTGGTTGGAGCCTTCCGGGCCTTTCACCATGCCGAACAACCCTTCCAGCCTGTTCTGCGTGAGCCGGCGAGTCAGGACGAACACATCACCGAACTCTGCCTGGAGGTCCTTGAACAGGCCACGCACCGACCGGATGCTGATGACCATCCCTCTCTGGAACGGGTACATGCACCGTGCGGTACCGACACGCATCAGCGTGGCCTCCGTCACAGCGGCGGAGATAGCCCTCTCTTGTTCATCGCTGCCACGGTAGCCTCTCCGTCTCCGCAGATCTTTTGTGTCGCCTGGGTAGCTGGCGTTGAGGACATCCGTCGCTTCGTCCACGACACGAAGGAACCTCGCCTCCTCTTCTTTGCCCGCGATGTGCCGCTGCAAGACGCTGGCAGTCGAGGCGCTCAGGAGTTGGAGACACGGACCATGCCGGTGATCTATACAAAATAATAATTAGACACCAATAGAGATGTGAATGGATGGCAGCAGACGCTGAGTGGAGCACAGAAGGAACTTGTGACAAGTTATATAGAAATTATTGGTCACTTTTAGGTCACGCCAATATTGAGGTCATCACACTGCAGACTGGTTATTGAATATTGATTCAACCTTTTTTGGAACGATTCAACCATGATTCATTTTGGAACCTGAATGATTCAATCACCGCTCGATTCATGGATACACATTTGAAAATTGCTTCTTTCCGATTCAAAGAATAAAAAAACATATTTTAATCGATTCACGCTTGATTCAACATTTGAATGTATGTTGTATTTACGTCAAAGCAATACAGATGGAAAATACACATAAATGATCATTAAAACATTGTTACAGCAATCATATTTCAGTATAAATGAATGTAGCCGCTGGGACTACATTGTATTTGCACAATTTACCATGTGCACTTGAATCGTTAAGAGTCTTTAAATATTTTGATTCAATCAGCCTTGATTCCATGCGGGGTTTGATTCAATCACGATTCATGAATAAAAAGATCTAGTGGTGAATCAATTTGGTTTTATTCAAGGAATTTTTATTCAACGATTCCAATCGATTCAGTCAGTCAAATCAATAACCATTCTGCATCACAGGCCAGGCTTGTGCTTCATTCCGGTGGAATTGAATCCGATTCCGGAATCGATTCCGTTTGTACTGGATTCGGACTCGATTCTGTTGACATCTGAGTGTAATAGGAATCAGGTGGAATCAATAATTTTTGTTTTTAGAAAACGATGGAATCGGCATCAATGGGTCATTTCAAGCGATTCCTTTTTATTTTCGTTTAAATCGTCCTCACCATGAAATTAAGTTTTCTTCAAGGTTATCTATGTCTTAGAGAACGCATAGCTAAAGCAAAGGTTGGTGACGATATGCAGCCTAATGAGGGTAAATAGATACGCCCAGTCATTCTGCTTATTTAGGTGGAGAGTGGAGATAATGTTCACTTACGCCAATTATGTTTTTTTTGTCCCGAACATTCTCATATGTTTCAATATAAATACATCCATTTCCCTGTGCATCATATTGCAAAACATCATTCATGCATCATAAAGTACAGGTGCGTCTATAATAATAATATTGTGTTGTTTGTTTATTATTATTATTTTTTTAATTCGTCATTTTCGAACCGTCACGATTTTGCAGCACATCTCCGGTGTTCAACGAAATTCCTGAAATGATTGAAGTTTGCTATCAAAAACGAAATACATGAAATGATTGAGTTTTCTATCAAAATAAATATATTGAATATAATTGTTAAATATATTTAATATGGCTATATGGTGATCACCTCTATAATTACTAAACATAACATTATATATCAAATGATGTCTAATATTATAGGGAAAAGATAGATAGTCATATGGGGATGTCACCATAGACAGCCCAGTCTTTTAACAGTAGGTAACTATTCAAATTGCCATACCTGAACTGTTGTGCATCAGTTTATTGATGTCCAACAGATTGGGTGGCACCTGATCGGCTGCTGGGTCTTCTCCTTCACTACACGAGCACCATCCTTGAATCCTGCAGTATAATAATTTTGTATGAATCATGTGCGCATAGACAGAGTATATTACTGGGTAACCCAGAACCAAAATTATTCATAACAGGTATACATAACCAAAAGGTTAAATATGTGACACATACAATATAACTGCTGCATGTTAACCCGCGCGGCGCTGGGGGGGGGGGTAAATTTTACCCCCCTCCCGGATGTTCTCCATAACTTGAAAACTATGACAGATATCGAAGTGAAACTTGCGGTACCTTATATTGCATCAATTCTACATCTTGTATTATAATTTTGTTGAAATTCGTGAAAATTTTGAGGAGATAATGACGTTTTAGTGACGTCATGTCATGTCATTTTTGGTGAAAAAACGTTAAATGTTTGAAAAATCGTAGAAAACAGCGTGTTGATGCAAATCGCAAATAAAAGGCGTCAAAAGAAAGGAAATAACATTGTCTTTCACATGGCTATCTCAGATGTTCAAAATTTTGGGTTTTTGAACCCCAAAAATGCAAAAAACTGATTTTTGGGGAAGAATTTCCACAAAAAAAAATGAAAATTTTCAAAAAACCGGAAGATATATTAGAGAGCCGAGTATGAACGATGTTCAAACCAAATTTCAAAGCAATTTCTTTATTTTTGACTGACTTATGGCTCTCTAAGAATAAGTAACTCATGACGTCATTTTTTTAATTGCGTTTTTTGGCTTTTACTGACCAGATACAGACAAATAAATGCCGCCACTGTATTTTGAAGACAAAACTGGTCTATAAACATGCAATGTTTATTTAGATTAATCAATTTCAAATTTTGACCTTATTTGTGACCTGACCTTGAACTGAGGGCGATTATAAGGTGTCAGGCTGTGAAAATGGCTGCTTCTATCGAATTATACGTGTAAAATAACCCATACAACATATTTCGCATGGCTTTCGTAGACCTGTGACCTTTTATGACCTGACCTTGACCTTTGCTTAAAATTTCACTTTAACTTATGCGGGAGATGCATTATAACATTTGGGAGCACTTTGTGAGATAATAGTTGCAATACAAGGCTTTGGATGGAAAGTATAGCCCAAAAACCCAAATACTGAAATTTTGACACTTGACCTGACCGTGACCTGACATGTGACCTTATGTTAATAATTTCGGGCATGCGTTAGATTCTTCTCACTGAGAGCTTTCGATCGCCGCCTTGCGCGTCTCGCTGCTGTTATTGGTTCGGAAGATACGAGGGGGGGGGGGGGTAAAGTTTACCCCCCCAGCACTGCACGTTCGGATGGAGACCCCAGCGCCGCGCGGGTTAAGTTGTGATGACAAAAATTTAGATTATCCCTAGTGAAATTTGAGATGGCAAGGTCATAAATTCACACTTGAATCACAGACACAGACACAGTGCAAAGAAGATCATCAATAGTCATATAACAGAACATAATGCTACCTGCTATGTGTTATGTCAGATTTAACAGCTAAATAATTTAAACACAAGTTACACAAGAATGTAAGCACCAGATAGGGCAAGGCAAATTACCTCAATGAAACCCCAGATTTTCTAAGCCATGGATGCAGGCATGTCAACCACATCTAAATGTAGATTATAAAGCATAACATTAATCTTTACCATATGAAGGCAATAGAGAGCTACAATTACCATAGCCGTTCCGAATCGGCTGCTGTGCTGTTGTCAGCCGAAGTTAGAGAGCCTGATTCGCTGGAAGATTGATGACGCCAGCCGCATTACCATGTCATACCAGGTGACATCATACTCCTGCTAACAAGTGCCAGCTCTGCTGCTGCGACAAAGTAGGTGCAGTACAAGTGTTTTGTCAGCAGGCACAGAAATTGGCACATGCGGCAGTGGCACAGCTGAAGGCGGGCTAGTAAACAAAGCAGAACACTTGTTCCGGGTTGAAAGCAGCAAACTCTGCCATGGCTATCACAATCACTTTGCTGTATGATAATGTTTTGTCTTCGTGCACATGTATTAGAATATGTCCTTTCAGCGGCAAATCTGTGAAGCTCTTTGAAGCAGGATTCCAAGAAATGTTCAGAGCAATTCCTAGGGTCTTTAACCTCTTCCCTTGCTGCATCTCGTCGAATTAATTGCCACCAAAGATCGGCCACTTTGGAATCACGAGGAAGACGGTGGTAGCCACTAGCCAGTCCCCAAATGATTTTAATTACCCTTCTCCGTACTATTGGTACAGCCAGGCACAACACAGTAGGGCATAGCCGGGTAAAGAACGTGAATTGAAAATGGAAGAGATCAAGCTCTACCCGACAACTTAACAGTTAAAAACTTTACAGCGCCTTACGTACCTACAGTCTACAGAAGCTAGCGACAAATATGAATAATCTACAATGCATTTCGATTGTTTCGTTTACTCTAAGAGCTTTCGTAATACCTGCGCGGCTTTCGCTCCTCGGTAAAGCTACCACATATTTAGATGGAACTAAACAAATTAGTATATAGTAGTGAATCTCGTACTTTTCTAGTATTATCCTAAATAAATCATACTAAAATCCGTTCCACCCGTCCTCTATCACCATGGGTAGACCCGTCCGGGGTAGGCAGCGAAATGCGTGATGTCACGGCACGTGACGTCACACTCTCCCTATTCAAATAGTGTTAAATCGGCCTACTTTCGCCTCCTACCATTTGCATACCTTAGGTGCCAGAGGGATCAATTCAGCACTAAATGATAGATTTAAACGTCCTCTACAGCTCGCTTTTGGGACATTTTCTCCTAAATTGCAAGGGTGAGCCGCTAGACGATGTCAAAGCGAGGCATGCAACCGAGCGAGGCCCATGCCCATATAAGGCAATGTTTGGATTTTGGCACTGGGAACTGTCGCTGGGTGCTGTTTTTGGTTGAAGTGCGAATTTCGTATTATTTCACCTGGTTGTTGATGAAGTAAGGTGACTTGAGGATACTTTGTAGTAGTATCTATCAGGTGAAAGTATTTTTACATCTGGATTACACTTTTCACCTACAATTATGTTGAAGATCGTTGAGTGACGAATGCGCCACCGTATATAAACATGGCGGCCGCGCCTGGTCGAAGGCGTAATTCTTTTGGTAGACCCAGAAGTGCCACGAGACGGTCTACGAAAGGAAATACGCTTCTCCCGATTCGGCCACCCCATTGATGGAAATCGAGCTGGAAAATGACGCCATGGGACAGGGTGGACACGTTACGGAGATAGCCATGACACCCCCCCCCCCCTGAGTCTCTATGGCCTTGACCGGGGGGGGGGGGGGTCCAAAGTCCATATGGCAGCACGGCGTACATTTTCCTACTAGGCCATAGGGTTCCATGTTAAAAAGCCATTTTACGGGCCCACGGCTTTTTTTACCTGCAACCGATACGACAATAAAAAGTAGCTAGAAATGAAGCGTGAACATTTTTCTTTCGATTTCCGGGTTCAAAAGTGTACGCCGTGAGATAGATAGATAGATAGATAGATAGATAGATAGATAGATAGGTAGGTAGGTAGGTAGGTAGATAGATAGATAGATAGATAGATAGATAGATAGATAGATAGATAGACAGACAGACAGACAGACAGACAGACAGACAGACAGACAGACAGACAGACAGACAGACAGACAGACAGACAGACAGACAGACAGACAGACAGACAGACAGACAGACAGACAGACAGACAGACAGACAGACAGACAGACAGACAGACAGACAGACAGACAGACAGACAGACAGACAGACAGACAGACAGACAGACAGACAGACAGACAGACAGACAGACAGACAGACAGACAGACAGACAGACAGACAGACAGACAGACAGACAGACAGACAGACAGACAGACAGACAGACAGACAGACAGACAGACAGACAGACAGACAGACAGACAGACAGACAGACAGACAGACAGACAGACAGACAGACAGACAGACAGACAGACAGACAGACAGACAGACAGACAGACAGACAGACAGACAGACAGACAGACAGACAGACAGACAGACAGACAGACAGACAGACAGACAGACAGACAGACAGACAGACAGACAGACAGACAGACAGACAGACAGACAGACAGACAGACAGACAGACAGACAGACAGACAGACAGACAGACAGACAGACAGACAGACAGACAGACAGACAGACAGACAGACAGACAGACAGACAGACAGACAGACAGACAGACAGACAGACAGACAGACAGACAGACAGACAGACAGACAGACAGACAGACAGACAGACAGACAGACAGACAGACAGACAGACAGACAGACAGACAGACAGACAGACAGACAGACAGACAGACAGACAGACAGACAGACAGACAGACAGACAGACAGACAGACAGACAGACAGACAGACAGACAGACAGACAGACAGACAGACAGACAGACAGACAGACAGACAGACAGACAGACAGACAGACAGACAGACAGACAGACAGACAGACAGACAGACAGACAGACAGACAGACAGACAGACAGACAGACAGACAGACAGACAGACAGACAGACAGACAGACAGACAGACAGACAGACAGACAGACAGACAGACAGACAGACAGACAGACAGACAGACAGACAGACAGACAGACAGACAGACAGACAGACAGACAGACAGACAGACAGACAGACAGACAGACAGACAGACAGACAGACAGACAGACAGACAGACAGACAGACAGACAGACAGACAGACAGACAGACAGACAGACAGACAGACAGACAGACAGACAGACAGACAGACAGACAGACAGACAGACAGACAGACAGACAGACAGACAGACAGACAGACAGACAGACAGACAGACAGACAGACAGACAGACAGACAGACAGACAGACAGACAGACAGACAGACAGACAGACAGACAGACAGACAGACAGACAGACAGACAGACAGACAGACAGACAGACAGACAGACAGACAGACAGACAGACAGACAGACAGACAGACAGACAGACAGACAGACAGACAGACAGACAGACAGACAGACAGACAGACAGACAGACAGACAGACAGACAGACAGACAGACAGACAGACAGACAGACAGACAGACAGACAGACAGACAGACAGACAGACAGACAGACAGACAGACAGACAGACAGACAGACAGACAGACAGACAGACAGACAGACAGACAGACAGACAGACAGACAGACAGACAGACAGACAGACAGACAGACAGACAGACAGACAGACAGACAGACAGACAGACAGACAGACAGACAGACAGACAGACAGACAGACAGACAGACAGACAGACAGACAGACAGACAGACAGACAGACAGACAGACAGACAGACAGACAGACAGACAGACAGACAGACAGACAGACAGACAGACAGACAGACAGACAGACAGACAGACAGACAGACAGACAGACAGACAGACAGACAGACAGACAGACAGACAGACAGACAGACAGACAGACAGACAGACAGACAGACAGACAGACAGACAGACAGACAGACAGACAGACAGACAGACAGACAGACAGACAGACAGACAGACAGACAGACAGACAGACAGACAGACAGACAGACAGACAGACAGACAGACAGACAGACAGACAGACAGACAGACAGACAGACAGACAGACAGACAGACAGACAGACAGACAGACAGACAGACAGACAGACAGACAGACAGACAGACAGACAGACAGACAGACAGACAGACAGACAGACAGACAGACAGACAGACAGACAGACAGACAGACAGACAGACAGACAGACAGACAGACAGACAGACAGACAGACAGACAGACAGACAGACAGACAGACAGACAGACAGACAGACAGACAGACAGACAGACAGACAGACAGACAGACAGACAGACAGACAGACAGACAGACAGACAGACAGACAGACAGACAGACAGACAGACAGACAGACAGACAGACAGACAGACAGACAGACAGACAGACAGACAGACAGACAGACAGACAGACAGACAGACAGACAGACAGACAGACAGACAGACAGACAGACAGACAGACAGACAGACAGACAGACAGACAGACAGACAGACAGACAGACAGACAGACAGACAGACAGACAGACAGACAGACAGACAGACAGACAGACAGACAGACAGACAGACAGACAGACAGACAGACAGACAGACAGACAGACAGACAGACAGACAGACAGACAGACAGACAGACAGACAGACAGACAGACAGACAGACAGACAGACAGACAGACAGACAGACAGACAGACAGACAGACAGACAGACAGACAGACAGACAGACAGACAGACAGACAGACAGACAGACAGACAGACAGACAGACAGACAGACAGACAGACAGACAGACAGACAGACAGACAGACAGACAGACAGACAGACAGACAGACAGACAGACAGACAGACAGACAGACAGACAGACAGACAGACAGACAGACAGACAGACAGACAGACAGACAGACAGACAGACAGACAGACAGACAGACAGACAGACAGACAGACAGACAGACAGACAGACAGACAGACAGACAGACAGACAGACAGACAGACAGACAGACAGACAGACAGACAGACAGACAGACAGACAGACAGACAGACAGACAGACAGACAGACAGACAGACAGACAGACAGACAGACAGACAGACAGACAGACAGACAGACAGACAGACAGACAGACAGACAGACAGACAGACAGACAGACAGACAGACAGACAGACAGACAGACAGACAGACAGACAGACAGACAGACAGACAGACAGACAGACAGACAGACAGACAGACAGACAGACAGACAGACAGACAGACAGACAGACAGACAGACAGACAGACAGACAGACAGACAGACAGACAGACAGACAGACAGACAGACAGACAGACAGACAGACAGACAGACAGACAGACAGACAGACAGACAGACAGACAGACAGACAGACAGACAGACAGACAGACAGACAGACAGACAGACAGACAGACAGACAGACAGACAGACAGACAGACAGACAGACAGACAGACAGACAGACAGACAGACAGACAGACAGACAGACAGACAGACAGACAGACAGACAGACAGACAGACAGACAGACAGACAGACAGACAGACAGACAGACAGACAGACAGACAGACAGACAGACAGACAGACAGACAGACAGACAGACAGACAGACAGACAGACAGACAGACAGACAGACAGACAGACAGACAGACAGACAGACAGACAGACAGACAGACAGACAGACAGACAGACAGACAGACAGACAGACAGACAGACAGACAGACAGACAGACAGACAGACAGACAGACAGACAGACAGACAGACAGACAGACAGACAGACAGACAGACAGACAGACAGACAGACAGACAGACAGACAGACAGACAGACAGACAGACAGACAGACAGACAGACAGACAGACAGACAGACAGACAGACAGACAGACAGACAGACAGACAGACAGACAGACAGACAGACAGACAGACAGACAGACAGACAGACAGACAGACAGACAGACAGACAGACAGACAGACAGACAGACAGACAGACAGACAGACAGACAGACAGACAGACAGACAGACAGACAGACAGACAGACAGACAGACAGACAGACAGACAGACAGACAGACAGACAGACAGACAGACAGACAGACAGACAGACAGACAGACAGACAGACAGACAGACAGACAGACAGACAGACAGACAGACAGACAGACAGACAGACAGACAGACAGACAGACAGACAGACAGACAGACAGACAGACAGACAGACAGACAGACAGACAGACAGACAGACAGACAGACAGACAGACAGACAGACAGACAGACAGACAGACAGACAGACAGACAGACAGACAGACAGACAGACAGACAGACAGACAGACAGACAGACAGACAGACAGACAGACAGACAGACAGACAGACAGACAGACAGACAGACAGACAGACAGACAGACAGACAGACAGACAGACAGACAGACAGACAGACAGACAGACAGACAGACAGACAGACAGACAGACAGACAGACAGACAGACAGACAGACAGACAGACAGACAGACAGACAGACAGACAGACAGACAGACAGACAGACAGACAGACAGACAGACAGACAGACAGACAGACAGACAGACAGACAGACAGACAGACAGACAGACAGACAGACAGACAGACAGACAGACAGACAGACAGAGAGATAGATAGATAGATAGATAGATAGATAGATAGATAGATAGAAAGATAGATAGATAGATAGATAGATAGATAGATAGATAGATAGATAGATAGATAGATAGATAGATAGATAGATCGATAGATAGATAGATCGATAGATAGATCGATAGATAGATAGATCGATAGATCGATCGATAGATCGATCGATAGATCGATAGATCGATAGATCGATAGATCGATAGATCGATAAATCGATAGATCGATAGATCGATAGATCGATAGATCGATAGATCGATAGATCGATAGATCGATAGATCGATAGATCGATAGATCGATAGATCGATAGATCGATAGATCGATAGATCGATAGATCGATAGATCGATAGATCGATAGATCGATAGATCGATAGATCGATAGATCGATAGATCGATAGATCGATAGATCGATAGATCGATAGATCGATAGATCGATAGATCGATAGATCGATAGATCGATAGATCGATAGATCGATAGATCGATAGATCGATAGATCGATAGATCGATAGATCGATAGATCGATAAATCGATAGATCGATAGATCGATAGATCGATAGATCGATAGATCGATAGATCGATAGATCGATCGAATCGATCGAATCGATCGAATCGATCGAATCGATCGAATCGATCGAATCGATCGAATCGATCGAATCGATCGAATCGATCGAATCGATCGAATCGATCGAATCGATCGAATCGATCGAATCGATCGAATCGATCGAATCGATCGAATCGATCGAATCGATCGAATCGATCGAATCGATCGAATCGATCGAATCGATCGAATCGATCGAATCGATCGAATCGATCGAATCGATCGAATCGATCGAATCGATCGAATCGATCGAATCGATCGAATCGATCGAATCGATCGAATCGATCGAATCGATCGAATCGATCGAATCGATCGAATCGATCGAATCGATCGAATCGATGAATCGATCGAATCGATGAATCGATCGAATCGATCGAATCGATCGAATCGATCGAATCGATGGAATCGATCGAATCGATGGAATCGATGGATCGATGGATCGATGGATCGATGGATCGATGGATCGATGGATCGATGGATCGATGGATCGATGGATCGATGGATCGATGGATCGATGGATCGATGGATCGATGGATCGATGGATCGATGGATCGATGGATCGATGGATCGATGAATCGATGGATCGATCGAATCGATGAATCGATCGAATCGATCGAATCGATCGAATCGATCGAATCGATCGAATCGATCGAATCGATCGAATCGATCGATCGATCGAATCGATGAATCGATCGAATCGATGGATCGATGAATCGATCGGATCTATGGATCGATCGGATCGATGGATCGATGGATCGATGGATCGATGGATCGATGGATCGATGGATCGATGGATCGATGGATCGATGGATCGATGGATCGATGGATCGATGGATCGATGGATCGATGGATCGATGGATCGATGGATCGATGGATCGATGGATCGATGGATCGATGGATCGATGAATCGATCGGATCGATGAATGGATCGAATCGATCGAATCGATCGAATCGATCGAATCGATCGATCGATCGAATCGATCGATCGATCGAATCGATGAATCGATCGAATCGATCGAATCGATGGATCGATGGATCGATGGATCGATGGATCGATGGATCGATGGATCGATGGATCGATGGAACGATGGAACGACGGAACGACGGAACGACGGAACGACGGAACGACGGAACGACGGCACGACGGCACGACGGCACGACGGCACGACGGCACGACGGCACGACGGCACGACGGCACGACGGCACGACGGCACGACGGCACGACGGCACGACGGCACGACGGCACGACGGCACGACGGCACGACGGCACGACGGCACGACGGCACGACGGCACGACGGCACGACGGCACGACGGCACGACGGCACGACGGCACGACGGCACGACGCACGACGGCACGACGGCACGACGGCACGACGGCACGACGGCACGACGGCACGACGGCACGACGGCACGACGGCACGACGGCACGACGGCACGACGGCACGACGGCACGACGGCACGACGGCACGACGGCACGACGGCACGACGGCACGACGGCACGACGGCACGACGGCACGACGGCACGACGGCACGACGGCACGACGGCACGACGGCACGACGGCACGACGGCACGACGGCACGACGGCACGACGGCACGACGGCACGACGGCACGACGGCACGACGGCACGACGGCACGACGGCACGACGGCACGACGGCACGACGGCACGACGGCACGACGGCACGACGGCACGACGGCACGACGGCACGACGGCACGACGGCACGACGGCACGACGGCACGACGGCACGACGGCACGACGGCACGACGGCACGACGGCACGACGGCACGACGGCACGACGGCACGACGGCACGACGGCACGACGGCACGACGGCACGACGGCACGACGGCACGACGGCACGACGGCACGACGGCACGACGGCACGACGGCACGACGGCACGACGGCACGACGGCACGACGGCACGACGGCACGACGGCACGACGGCACGACGGCACGACGGCACGACGGCACGACGGCACGACGGCACGACGGCACGACGGCACGACGGCACGACGGCACGACGGCACGACGGCACGACGGCACGACGGCACGACGGCACGACGGCACGACGGCACGACGGCACGACGGCACGACGGCACGACGGCACGACGGCACGACGGCACGACGGCACGACGGCACGACGGCACGACGGCACGACGGCACGACGGCACGACGGCACGACGGCACGACGGCACGACGGCACGACGGCACGACGGCACGACGGCACGACGGCACGACGGCACGACGGCACGACGGCACGACGGAACGACGGAACGACGGAACGACGGAACGACGGAACGACGGAACGACGGAACGACGGAACGACGGAACGACGGAACGACGGAACGACGGAACGACGGAACGACGGAACGACGGAACGATGGAACGATGGAACGATGGAACGATGGAACGATGGAACGATGGAACGATGGAACGATGGAACGATGGAACGATGGAACGATGGAACGATGGAACGATGGAACGATGGAACGATGGAACGATGGAACGATGGAACGATGGAACGATGGAACGATGGAACGATGGAACGATGGAACGATGAACGATGGAACGATGGAACGATGGAACGATGGAACGATGGAACGATGGAACGATGGAACGATGGAACGATGGAACGATGGAACGATGGAACGATGGAACGATGGAACGATGGAACGATGGAACGATGGAACGATGGAACGATGGA
>JAXIVJ010009349.1:0-51345 GCA_036785665.1 Chirona hameri
ATATATATATATATTATATATGATAGTATATTATATATATTATATATATATATAATATATATATATATATATATATATATATATATATTATATTTAATTATATATATATATATATATATATATATATATATATATATATATATATATATATATATATATATATATATATATATATATATATATATATATATATATATATATATATATATATATATATATATATATATATATATATATATATATATATATATATATATATATATATATATATATATATATATATATATATATATATATATATATATATTATATTTATATATATATATATATATATATATATATATATATATATATATATATATATATATTATATATATATATTATATTATATATATATATATATATATATATATATATATATATATATATATATATATATATATATATATATATATATATATATATATATATATATATATATATATATATATATATATATATATATATATGTACGTACTGTGTTGTTTCCTGAATCCGAATTGAAGATGATTAAGGATAATATTTGCATTAACCCGCGCCTCGCTGGAGGTGGCAGAATCTGACCCCTCCCCCTCCCGGTTTTTCTTAATAACTTGAAAACAATGATAGATATCGACGTCAATCCTTGAGTACCGTATGCTGCATCAATTATACGTCTTATCACAACATTTCAATGAAAATGGTGGATTACTTTGGGAGATAATGACGTTTTAATCACGTCATGTCATGTAATTTTTGGTGGACAAACAATACATGCTTGAAAATTTATAGAAATTCGAGTTTTGACGAAAATTGCAAGTAAAAAGTTGAAAAAGGAAATTACAAAATATTAAAGATGATTATCTCGGATTTTCGAAATTTTGTGTTTTTCACTCCAAAAAAATGAAAAAAATACACTGGTTTTTCGTTGTCGAAATCTTATTTGTCGTTGTTTTACAACATACAACACACTGTACTGTTTTAATGATGTGGGCCCCCCTTGGCTACGAGGCCCCCCTCTGATCCCATTTGCCCCCCCCCCTGGGCGAAATTCTCCCTACGCCCCTGCCCAGGGCCCATTCCCTTCATAAAATATTCACTTCTAAGTTTCAAGCAGGCTACATGTTTAGCTAGTTTGCCGAGTTCCGAAAAAGGCGACGCGAACGCAAAGACGAGGAGATCGGCACCCGGAAGCTGCTCCAGCGGTGCACAATTTGCTGGACCGAAGAGCTAATAGTCGAAACAGGCCAGGACCATCTCCCCAAGCCATCTCACCTCACGGTCTGGTTCCAATATTAACATTTCGTTTTCCAGGACCTAAAATTAACATTTTCACGCCGCTTCGCGGCGTCACATCGGTAGTCATCGTCATAACGAAACCATAGTCATCGTCATCGGTTCGTCGTAACGCTGAATTGAATGAATATCAGTTTTAGCTTATTATCCTCTACAAGGCACACCGCCTATATTTCTGGGTTTTATCAGGCAAAACCGTAAAAATTTCGCGCCGCTTCGCGGCGCTAACCAACAAGTACATACCTACCATAACATGAAAATCCACATTAAAAATGCTGCAAAGGCTTAAATACACGTATCAAAATGGGGGTACATTTTTTCGTCATTTCAGCCGCCCCCACACTCAAAAGCCGACCCCCACCATGGCTAAGATATGTTTATGTCATGGCTAAGATATGTTTTCTCTCCTGTACGTAACAATACAAATTAGTAATGCGCTCAGTACAATGCCTACTGAGGGTCCTGGTCTAATCCAGCTCATCAAAAGTAGACGAAGAAAAAATGCTAAAAAGGGGGCCTCACAAAATAAAGTGGCCGAAATCCGTAGAGTTTTTCATATCCAGGGGTATTTGTTTGGGTGTGGGGGGCGGGCCTCTCCCAGGTGCTTGCCCCCCCCTTTTTGAAGGTCTGGCTGCGCCCCTGTGTGTATGTATAAGTGTTTTTTGTGTTTTATCTCAAATAAAGGTGCTTTCGATTGATGTTATTCTAATAATTATAAATATGATGATTAAGAGGACGGAGGAAATAACTGAACAGCCACATACACGGGATAATGGAGACTACCGGAATATCCGAGATTCACTTGCGGGAAAGTTTACTCGTCAAAATAGTCACTGCCATCCGCGGCCACCAGCCGGAGGCACTCTGCTCTATCGGACGTCTAGCGCGCGCCCTTGGAGAAGGCGGGACCGTAAGGCCATTTGTCACCCGTCTCCCCGCTCTCGCCCCCCTCCCCCTCCGCTCACGCCTCACCGCACCCCAAGCGGTCTCGTACCGGGCGGTTCTCATAATCGGGCAGGGCTCAGGCGCCCAGTCCAAATTCGGGGGTGAAACGCAAAAAGCGGATACTAGTGCCATCTACATGCGGATACTGAAAACAGTTGCAACACGAGGTATTTTTCGGAATACCTCAAAAACGTGGAATGGTTCTCGCCGATCATTAGCATTTTCGGAAACAGAGCTAATGTGTCTAAAACATTATACAACGTTTTTTTTTTGCTCCGTTGACTGTGGCCAGAGTAATTCATAGCCAAACTTCATGCAACGTTGCAAAGAAAATGACTGGTGATATCGATAAATCCTTGTACAAAAATAAAGTGTGTGGCAAGCTGATCAAGAAACATGCACTGTTTTGCACGCAGTGCTTAAGGTTTGCCCCATAAAACGCTGCGAAAGTTGGTCTGAAAAAACTTTGCCGTGCAATATGTTGCAAATGGTTGCATATTTTGATGAAAAACTTTGCCATACAGAAAGCTCCGGTACTGAACTCCGTAATATTGTAATTTCATAGACGTCGAGCGAAAACAGAACTGCTGAGAGCCCAGGAAAGCTTGCCATAGGTTCACCATAGACAGACCTCGGAAACGCACCCTTAAGGGTACCATTAAATTTATGAGCAATAGCCATGTCTTTCTCATTTACAAGTTGCACGTTATGAGTTAGATGCTTAATCTCGCTTTCAGTGGCCGTACCAAACAGGGTTGACATAATGTTTCCGATACCGTTTACTAGACCCGCGCTTCCGCCGGGTAGGACTAGAAGTGGTTGGCAGTGGACCTTGGTATGCAGGTGGAAAAAGGATATCACCGAAAGTTTTCGTTAGATCTGATCCTTCACGTTGTAATTGAAAGGTAGCTGCGTCCAATTGGTTCAGTGCTACTTGCATCATGGTTTGCCTGGCGTTGGGAGATTGCGTTTGGTTAGCTACGTTACCGGACTTGAGGTTTTTGGTCATATCAGTAAGTCTTTTAGTTGCCTGTGCCAGCACAGTTAATTGTTTACGATACGGCACAATATTTGTAGTTACAGTTACTGCCCATGAACTATAACTCGGGTACATTTTACCGATTGGGATGAAGAGATGCCCTGGGTCGGTTGGGGTATCAGATGCATGTAGCATCAGGGCGAGCCAGCCAAAGAGCGCGATCGTTAGGAGCCGCATGGTCACCGCCTGTAAAGACAGAAAACACATTTTAGCCAACACTCGGAAACAAAAGCTTCGCACAAAACAACAACGCACTAGAGACCATTGGGTGCCAGTTTGGCAGATCGTCCAAGTAAGCCGATTCTGCTTTTACAAATGTCTGCTGGATTAGAGCGACATTTGGGTCTGGTGTCACTGTAGACAAACAGTCCGAGTCATACTGTACCCTTGGTCTTTTGTCTGTGTCATTAGTCCGCTCATCAGATGAGTCATATTGCCTTTTCGGTACGTATCGTTGCCTGGTGTTGGCATACCGATATCCTTCAAGAGGGTTGTTAGTGTCAGCAGGGTTAGGCGGGGGACCTTGCGACCTGAGGAAATACCTGGTATTCCTCTCCAGCACCGACGTTGGTGCTGAAATCCTCTGTGACAGCGGTGTCAGCTGACCGTGCTCACCACCTTCCGGTGAATGTGGCGAGAAGACTGCGGGGCTGGCGGTTGCTGCTGAAGGTTGTAGCGGGCTTTCGGCGATTTCTCCCGTTGCTGTTCCGGAAACACCTGTCTGCTGTGCTTCGGAATGTGATGACGGCTGCGGGTAGTCATCCGTCGGCTGCAGCGTTTGAGCTGGTTGTTGCTGTCCTCCAGATGTGTACCAGACTTGGTCACTGAAGGGTAGCCTGGTAGCTCGCAGCGGTTGTTGACGGATGGGCTGATCTTCAGGCCTGACACTTACCTGTACAGGTCGACGAACTGAGTCGTACGTCCTGTCCCAGACGTCATCCGGATCCCGATGACGGAGATTTTCTGAGTGCACTATCTTTGTTTTCCCTGTATGCATGTTTTTGATGCAATAATTTTCTATTCCCAATTTAGAAACAATACGGAAGTAGTTTTTCCAGTAGAGTGTGAGTTTAGTAGAATTCCCTGGTTGTACTGAAGGGTCGAAATAGAAAACTGAATCACCAGGCTTGAAATCAGATGCAGTAGCGGTTTTCTGAATGAGTGATTTGTTGTGTTCCCTTGTTTGTTGTAAGTTGTTGGCGACGTGCGTGTAAGCGTTGTGTAGATGTTCAAACATGACAGGCACGTAATCTTCCCCAGAGTAGCGAAGGCGGGGCTGGAGTAACGTGTCTACCGGTAACACGGGATCACGTCCATACATTACAAAGTAGGGAGCATATTTTGTTGATTCATTCTTACTCATGCGATAAGCGCCTAAACATGGTTGTAAGACCTGATCCCACGTGTTTTGATCTTCACTGATTTGTTTTTGGATCATCTCATTCATACAACGATGAAAGCGTTCTGTTTTTCCGTTAGACTGAGGGTGATAGCTGGACGTGTGAATCCTTGAAATTCCCAATTCCTTGTTCACAATATCCAATAGTGCATTGCAGTACTCCGTTCCTTGATCGCTAATAATGAGTCTCGGGCATCCATGGCGTGGGATGAATTCACCCATTATAAGCTGAGCTATAGTATTGGCGGATTTATCAGGAATGGCATAGGCCTCTGGCCATCCGCTGAAATGATCTACAATAGTGCAAACATATTTGTTTCCTCCTTCAGAAACGGGAAACGGACCACAAGTGTCGATGCCTACAATTTCCATGGGTGCATTAGGCATCGGCATGTCCTGCATCGGTCGTCGTTCTTTGCTCAATTTCTTTCGTTGGCAAGTTTCGCAGGACTGGACATATTGTATGATATCTTTTAGAAGGTTCGGCCAATAGTATGATTTAAGAATTTTGTCGGTTGTTTTCTCTATGCCTAAATGTCCTCCTAAGTAACCATCGTGGGCACCTTCAAGAACAGTCTTTTGATAGGCAGGCGGAATAACAAGTTGCATGCGAGTTTGTGGCCTTGTTTTTGTACCTTTTTCAACATGGTATAGAAGATCATCTTCGAAACAGTATTTCGACAATACTTGGGGATTTGGTTCTTTGGCCTGTAGCTCTGAAATAATAGTTTGTAATTCATCATCCTCAAGTTGAGCTTGTCTAAGTACTTCTTCATCAAAGTCACGATAGTCTAGTGGTTTCTTTTCTACTTCATCTGATTCGATTGACATTTTGACAGCATTGTCTACTACGTTAATGTCGGCGGTTTCTCCTTGCCAGTCTAAATGTTCATTGTCGTTCAGATTTCCAGCATAAGGCGTGTTATGTAAGCGTGACAACATGTCAGCAGCTACATTTTTAGGACCAGAAATGTACTCAATTTTGCATGCATATTCACCAAGAATGATGGCCCATCTTTGTATACGTGGGTTTTTCATTTCACTGGTGAACAGATGTTTTAGAGGCTTGTGATCAGTATACACAGTGATATCTGTGCCGATCAAGATAGATCTGAGTTTCTCTAGACTGTAAACAATAGCAAATGCTTCTCGCTCGATTGTAGGCCATTTTTGCTTTTGTTCTGAGAACTGATGTGAAACATACTGGATAACACGATTGTGACCTTCGTGTTCTTGCATTAGAACTGCACCCATTGCATACTGTGATGCGTCGGTATATAACTTGAAGGGTTTCGAAATGTCGGGGAATGCTAAAATAGGAGCCTGAAGCAGAGCGCTTTTGAGAAATTAAAACGCGCTTTGAGCTTCGTCTGTCCATTTGAAACGAGCGTTTTTGCGTGTGAGGGCTGTGAGAGGTTTTGCGATTTTGCTGAAATTTGGAACGTACTTCCTGTAGTACGAAGTCATGCCCAAGAAACTGCGAACTTCACGGATATTTTCCGGAGGCTGAAGATTCTTTACCGCTGATACCTTTTCCGCATCAACTGAAATTCCTTTGTCTGAGATGATGTGACCAAGGTAATTGAGTTCTTTGTTAATGAAATCACATTTCGAAATCTTTAATTTGAGGTTGGCTTTGCGTATTTTGTTAAATACGTCTTCCAAGTGCTTGATATGGTCCTCAAAAGTCTCACTGAACACTATGATGTCATCTACAAAGGCAAGTGCAAAATGGCGGATTTCACCCAAAACTGCATTCATGCAATTTTGAAAGACAGCTGGTGACCCGGCCAGGCCAAAAGCCATTTTATTAAACTCAAAAACACCTGCGTCTGTTCCAAAAGCAGTCTTCTCTTTGTCCTCTTCTTTGATAGGGATTTGCCAAAATCCTTGTTTCATATCCAAACTAGTTCGAAACTTTGATTTTCCTAGAGCATAAAAGATATCTTCTGCTGACGGTATGCTGGCTGCAGGACGCACTGTAATGGCGTTTACTTTACGAAAGTCTACACAAAATCTCATAGAGCCATCTTTCTTTGGTACTAAAAGTACCGGAGACATCCAAGGTGAATTGCTACGTCTAATTACGTTAGCATTTAACATGTCTTGTACTTGTTCTTCTAGAATGGGGCGATAGGCTAATGGTGGCCGTCTGGGGGCTTGATAGGTCGGGGGGTGGTCTTGCGTGTTAATTCTCATTTCTGTGACATTTGTAGAAGTCAATTCATCATCTTTTTGCACGAAAATGTCCAGATTGGCTTCCAAAAGTTTGACCAAAGCTTCGCATTGGTCTGCTGGAATGTGATCTAAGTTGAAAGTGGAAAGGATGTCTGAGGGACTGAATTCTTTTTGTTTCTGTTCTTCTGCCGTAACAGAAGAGATATTCGGATTTTGATCATCTTCCTTGTGCTTTGTAGCGGTTCCCAGTACTTGACCTTTCTTGAAATGGATAAATCTGCCAGTGTCATTGACAATAGCCCAAGGGATATGCTTGTTTTTGGAAAGCTTGACCAGTGCATTTGGCATCAAAATGCCTGGTTCGTCCTCAAAACATGGTGACGAGGGTAGTTGTGAGACTATAAAATTTTCACCAGCTTGCTTCTTTTTGGAAATGAAGCATTTGACCTGCACGTCCGAACGTGGGAGGACGTCTACATCCTCCGCTAGTCTCACAAGATTGATCTCTGCGTCCTTTTGTCCACGTTTCTCTTTTAGCGGGTATACTGAATTTCTAATGACCAGCGTCTGAGTTTCAAAATCTAGAATGGCTTGACGCGCTTTCAAGAAGTCAATTCCGAGAATCATATCATGTTTGAAGTCTTTCACTACTACAAAATCATGATACATTCGCACTTTTCCTAGCGTGATGCGAATTCTCACCGTTTCAGACACTTCGAGTGTATGACCGGTAGCAGAACGTAGGGTAATTTTTGTAGAGCTTTGAGTTGGTTTGACCAATTGTGGGTCACATAATTTCACAAATTCTTCGCTAACTAGGGAAAGTTGCGCGCCTGTGTCGAGAAGTGTTCTGAAGGGATGTGTGCCAATGTGTATATCTATGTAGGGACAATCTTCGCTTACCTGTAGGATATACGCGGTCTGCGTCTTATCCTCTCCTGGGTGAGGCTTCTCTAGTTTCCCTGGCGATGGGACTGAGGTGCAGCGTTGGCTGCGGCTTCTTTCTTACGACATGCTCGCTGGATGTGACCGGGAATGCCGCAGAAATGGCAAATGGGACGATTATCAGTCGTCCAGCGGTAATCCTGTGGAACATTTCCATCAGTTCCCAGCGGTGGCCTAGTTTGGACAGGGTGACGTGGCGGGGGACGGTTGTCGAGCCGGTTCTGATACTGCTGATTGGGCACACGATTCTGCTGCTGGTACTGCTGCTGAGGGGAATGCTGGTACTGCTGATGGTACTGTGATGGCCGATGTCGCTGCTTCTGGAACTGCTGTGGGTGGGGATGTGAACGGGGCTGCTGTTGTTGCTGGTACTGCTGCTGTACTTGGGGTTGAACCTGAAATGGCGGTTGTGGCGGCTGTTGTCTAGTCGTCAATACCTGGCAAATGTCAGCTAGTTTGTCCGTCACTGTGTCCAGTTTTTGTTGCATGCTGTCTGTCATCTTTGTGATTGCATTGCAATCCATGGGTTCAGGGGCGGAGGTATTGTCATTGAACAAGGCAATATGCTCATTGATACGTTGTTCTGTCATGGCATGGTTGTAGGCGTCTGTCAAGGTTGTCGGCATTTTCCTGGCAATGCTACTTTGCAGACGTCTGTTCCTGAGTCCGTTAATGAAAGCAGTAGTAATGATTTCAGTTACTTCTTTTTCTGCGAGTCTGTCTGAGTAGGCCTGGTTACCGAGGGAGCGAATCCTTTCAGCAAAGTCTGCTACCGTTTCGGTAGTGTGCTGTAAGGCTTGTCTGAGTTTCTGTTTGGAGCGGGCGGCCGGGTTTAAATGAGCATAGCGAGTGACCATCATATCTTTAAGTTGGGGCCATGAGGTCAGTCCGTTTTTGATGTCACGAAAGTAGTCATTAGCAGTTCCCTTGAGAAGCTGGGAAGCAGCCCACAAGGTCTGTTGTTCGTCGCCATCGACAGCAGCATAAATATCGTCCATGTCCAGCATCCATTTTGAAAAAGCATCAGCATTGGATCCATCAAAAGTCGTCTTTTTGTTGGGCGTTAGAGTTTGCGATAAAGCTAACTTGTTTCCGAGACTTTTGACACAATGTGTCATCTGATCAACCATTGCCCTGGCTTCCATGTTTTTACTTTGTTCTAAATTTTCAACAGGGGAGGGTGTGAGGCACTTACCTGCTGATTGTCGAGCCCACGGTAGCTGCTGCGATGTTCCTCTCACCACACGTCTGCGTTGGGGGCCTGGGCTGTCGCTGAGCTGCTGGTCCGTGCTTGCGCTGCTGCAGTGTTGCTGATCACGGTTGGCGGCCAGCTTGATACAGCACTCAGCAGAGCGAGCGGTATCGGGTTGGTTCTTGCGGTAGATTCTGCGGCGCAGATGATAGATGCAGGCAGCGGTTTGAGAGTGGCCGCGATTTCGGCCGGGCTGATGTGTTTGTAGAGTCTAGTTGTCTGAGGTGTTCTAACGTACCCCAGTCCGGTTCGGCCAAACTCGTGTAGGTCCTCGGCGTACTGGCGGCGTGAAAAGTAATTCCAATGGTATGGACAAACTTTTTCGAATGCAGTAGACGGGCTGGCGAGCAGGTGTAGAGCAGGGATGATGGCGTTCCAGCACGCACACTGACCGTTTGAGTTGGTGCGCGTCTGGTGATAGAATCGGCCCAAGTTGGGTCTCGCAGAGTCCGGTTCCTCTTCTCCTCTCACCGGCTCCGTTGGTATCTGGATGTTGATGGTAATCGGCTGACTCTCCTGGCGGTGCTCTTCAGACGTCAACAGTCTGATGAAGAGAAATCCGGGTCACGGCACCAATGTAACGCCTCGTCTCGCTGTATGTGTCTGGTTGCGTCGGCTCTTCCTTCGAACTATCAAAGTCGAATGAAGACGGCAGAGATATTATTGGCAGAGAAGGCGATGCACGTAGATACAGACACTTAGCAGACCTCGGTTCAGATCGCCAACAGAGAGTCAGGATCGGCGTCAGAGTGGCAGAGTCCAGTAGTCGAGGCAGCGCGTCAGAGTGGCAGAGTCTAGTAGTCGAGGCAGCGCGTCAGAGTGCCAGAGTCTAGTAGTCGAGGAGGCAGCAGAGAGGGCGGTGTTCACTTCACTCGGTCGGGTGGTCGACTGGCTTACCTCCCTCCTGATTCACTGAGCGGACTATTTATACTAGGACAAAGTCCGCACTCGCGCGTCATCGTTCAGTACTTCTGCCGCTTTGTGTGCTACGTTACGCCCCTACAGTCACTCACCGAGCGCGTGCACATCACGTGAGGGCACATCACGTGAGGACACTTGTGGTATATGTCACTCTGGCAGTGACGACAGCTCGGCCGCCTTTTGCGCTGCTAAAAACACTTGTGGTATATGTCACTCTGGCTGCGACGACAGCTCAGCCGCTTTTCGTGCGCGTCGTTATCCGTCACTGTCGCTAGTTGCGCTTCAATTCTCGGAACTAGTGCTGATGATGACTGGCCGCGTAAATGTGTGAGTGATATTTGTCGCCCGATATAAGTCGGACGTAAATGTGCGAGTGATATTGGTCGCTCGATATAAAAGCCCTAAATGTGTGAGTGATATTTGTCGCTCGATATAAAAGACCTAATTGAAAACAGCAACTGGTGAAAAGCATCTAACTTGAGCTAGTCATAGTACAGACAGGCACACAGCTCGTGGCCGGACAGATGCTACAATGGCACACAGCTCGTGGCCGGACAGATGCTATAGGGACCTATTTCCAAAGGGGCACAAATAGCCAAGGGGCACGTACGGACCTTCAGGGGGGGGGGGGGGAATTACCCCGTGGGACCCACCTCTTGGGTACGCCTATACTTACCATTAAAACTGGACGAGAAAATAGCGGCCGGCAAGCTGCCAGTCGGAATTGAAGCTCGAATAAACTTTTTTTTTACATATAGGAAGAACACTTCATATGGTATCAATTTGGAATCCAATCTACACTCTATTTCGGCGCAAATGGTTGTCAAAAGTGACGCGTTGCTTTTGTGAAAATAACTTTTCGGGACGCGTGACAGCGGTGTGTACAAAATTGACGAGTGATGCTCACGAAGTTCCCAATGGCAATTGTGCAATCAAAATAAAACAAACTATAGGTAGGTACCTAGGTTGAGCTAGGTACTTCTAGCTCAAACCTTATCGGAAGTATCTGCCCCCTCCCGGATTTTCTAATTAACCTAGAAACTATGATAGATATCAATGTGAAACTTCCAGTACCTTATCCTGCATCAAGTCTAAGTCTTCCCACCAACTTTCAATTAAATTGATGTAGTATTTTGGGAGATAATCACGTTTTAACCCACGAGTTACTGAGGTATATTTCATAACGCGACTTACTGGGGGGGGGGGGGGGGTATTTGTTTCCACATTATCACACACATTAGTGTAACACAAACTGTCTGGCTCCCTTCCTGGTTCCATTATGACGGTTTCGGTAGTGCCGTCATACGAGACTTGCTTCAGCCTATCACCAGGCGAGCATACTGGTAACCACTGGTAACCACTGGTAACCACTGGTACTGGTATCCAGGCCCAGCGCAGGAGATCGCTTTCTGAGTCTGGGAGGGGTCCAGTCTGGGGGGAGAGCATTAGAGACAGGGCCCCCGCAATGCAAGGGGCCCGGGGTAGTGGCGAATCTAGCGTTGTTGAGCAGGGGGGGGAGTCAGCGAGAAGTTGTTGAGCGAGAGAAAGTAGAGATTTTCAAGTCGCGATTTTTGGGAGGGGCAATAACAACATTTGCGAGTTGGGCGCCTGACCTTGACCGCGCCGGTCGCGTGCGCGCGCGCTCCGCGACTGACCCCGGTGCGGCCCGGCGAGAGGGAGGGGCGCTGTGAGTGCTACAAGCCACGGCGCACTCGGTAATGCTTAGCTAAGATGCTGATGCGTGCTGAGATGCGTGCTGATGCTAAGATGAGATGCTGGCCGGGGACAGTGTTTAACGTGACTGCATCATGCCGGGACCAGGAAAAGGTGGAAGACAGGCCGCTCGTGGTGAGAAACAGCAGTCATCCGTTCTGAGCTACGTGCGAAGTTTGGAACACAGCCCGAGCAAAAGGCAGCGTTCATCGCCCGTCGCAGAACGAGCCTCAGCTGAGATGAACACTGTCCGTGAGTTGCTTGATGAGCAGTTTGATACATTTTCCAAGTTCAAGAAAGATTTCCAGGAGATCGCAGATTCAATGAAAGCCGATTTTGGATTGCTCAAGCAGAGGGTTACCGATTTAGAAGAGCATTTCGAGCGTAAGGATAAAGAAACTGAGGCACTGCAAGAGAAAGTTGAGAAGTATGAACAGCAGATCATCTCGCTAGAGAACCGGATGGACGCCAACGAAGCCAACTGCCGGCTGCCGACGCTGGTGCTGTCTGGACCGGCGGTGGCACGATTGACCCCCGGCCGGGCTCCCCGCCCGGCTCCGCTGGCCGGCCGGAGTCGCCGCCTGCACGGCGGGTCCGAGGGGCGTCACCCCCGGCCGGTGATCCCGGTCGGTCGCCGTCATCGCAGCAGCCGTCTTCGTCATCAGGCGACAGGAAGGAGGAGGACGTCCCGGCTACAGTCGTGGGCATCCTGAATGCAGCGTACCCCTGGCCGCTGCATTGATCTGCATCTCCAAAAACACGACATCGCCAGAGCGCATCGTGATCGCACCGGTAAGAAGATCTGGTGCCGATGCTTCCAATCTGGGCCTGGTTCAATGCGCGATCATGTGTATTCCCGGCGATTGTCACTGAAATCTGCTGATCGTGATAATGCCCTGTTCATAAACGAGTCCTTGTCGAAGACCCGTAAGATATATTCAGTGAACTGCTAACTCTCTGAACTGCTAGCAGAATATTTTATACGGTGTTCACTAGGAACGGGGTTGTTTTCTTCAAGGATAAACAGTATGGTCAAAACGTCTGAGTGGATGACGTGTCTATAATCGCTACGTCTAGCGTAGATTTGTCGATGTGAGTTCTCGTTTGCAAGTTGTGCCTACATAATTTTGGTATGAGAAGGCCCGTTTGTTTTGGTCGTCCGTCGGCCGGCCCGCCGCCGGATCGCCGGAGAAAGTCTGTCCGTACAAGTTTTGAAACCTAGTGTGTCCGTACAAGTTTTGAAACCGTGGCGACGCTACTGCCTACTGGTAGATCCAATGGGGCGAGGGGTGTGTGTGTGGGGGGGGGGGGCAAAGGGACCATGACCCCTCCAACCGCCTGCTGGTGAAGCCAAGGGGGCGAAAGGGGCCATGCCCCATCCGCGTACTGGTGGACCTCAGGGGGGCCAAAAGGGCCATGCCCCCAACCACCTGCTGGTGGATCCAACGGGGGAGGGGGGGGGGAGGGCCATGTCCCCCAACCGCCTGCAGTCCGATGAAAATGGACACATTTCCGTATTTAAAGAAAATCTAAGCAGCTTTATCTAAGGGAAGTTTATTCTAAATCAGCTGTTAATGCATACAAAAAAGAAATAAAGTGGCTTTTTAGAATCGCAGATTGATCCAGAACGGCAAAAAAAGAGTTCAGGAGCATTGTGTAAATAGTAAAATCTTATCGACTCCGGCGCCCGGAATCGGAGTCGACTTCTCAATTGGCGCATACTTTGGTCGGTAGAATAATCGTCGGCCTAGGGGCATTAACTTTACAGCCCTTCGAAAGAAAATGAGTGGAAAATGAAATTTATATCTAGTTTACACATCTATCGGTAGATTTCCGCCTGATGAAGATAGGGCAATAATGTTAACGTCATCTGATGATGATTGAGGTTTTGGACGCACCGACACCTATCGTCACACGGCGCCCATTTTAACGTCTGCATCGTGCTCGTTTCGTCAAGGAGATTCGAATCATACCATGGTGACCAGGCTACCTAAGTCAAATTCAAAATTTGACCTCAGGTCAAGGTAATTTAAGGTCATGCGGTGAACCAGGTATGTCGTGCTGCGCAATGTCGGACGCGTCTCGACGAGACATACACAGTGGTGCCGCGGTCTCACGTTCTTATCTTCATTTTATGGTATCAAAAGTTATTGGCAAAGAAGTGCTGGTCCCCTCAGATGACCTCGCTCGATCTTGTAGGGGTCACTGAGCAATAATTGTACTTGGGTCATCAAAAATGAGCTATGATAGCATATACTTAAATAATTATTCTGATCTAATGTGTATCCTCTAGGCTCTAATACGAAAACATTTGTATATTTTCTCGTTGCCTTATAATGGGAAGGTCACGAAACTGACCTGACCTTAGATCACCGATATAAACAAACGAGATAGCAGGATCGTAGGTATCTATGGCTTGATTACGTCCTGTGAGTTTTGAAGTGCTCAGCCAAACATTCGTGGCCAGTGGCTGTGGCACGACCACAAAGGAGTCGCTTGTGGTCGTGTATTTGTGCATTTCGCTCGTTTGTGCATTTAGCTATGCTTAAAACAAACTTTACTCTGTAAAAGTTGTTTAGATTTTATTAAAAATCAGAAAAGATGCCAATTTGTGGTCGATTTCAGTCGTTTAGGGGCATGGGACGACGATTACATCCGCCCTTGAGCACCCCAATGATTTTTGGAAATCCACACCCCTGACTGGTAAACTTGATTGCCCTTGCCCGAGGCGAGGTGGCGGAGAGCAGCGCACTGACTGGCCAGCTGTAAGACAACAGCACATGATCCGGGAGCAGCAGGAGTTCCAGCGAAGACGAGCTGGAACGAGCTGGGGCTGAAGCCCAGCTGCTGCGAGCTGCGAGCTGCGAGCTGCGCCGACGGCGGCTATCTGCACTCGCCGCTCGGTGCCCGTTTCGTGGATTCCGCCGCCTGCAAGCGGGCGCGGCTGGGCTGGACGCGCGGCCGGCACGCCGCGCCCATGTTCGGGCGGCGTAGCATTGTTCTCAATACTGTTTAGAATAAAGACAAACGGAGAAAATAGATGGCATTGCAGATATTGTTTTCTAGTACATGCGGTCGGAGAACGGATATAGGCCGGAGTCGGAGTCGATTTTTTTTGCAGGCCGGAGTCGGAGTCGGAGTCGGAGTTGCTAAAATTATGTCGACTCCGCAGCCCTGCTTGGAAGTATACTACTATTCATTTGCAATGGCCTTGAAAACCGAATGAAGAACACACTGAACATCCCATCAACAACAGGCGATGTCCGACTTGTGTAACAACGATCGACAATAATAATCACGGCCGCGCTTATGAAGGGATTCGGCACTTGCCCCTGTGAGCTTGGAAAGGAGACAACATTTTGTTTTATTACACGGCTCGTATGTTAACGGCTCATGTGATATTTTTGCCTATTGCCCGGTGCCATGACGACGTCAAACAGCACAATAAAACTTATAGCACCTCAAGTTGGAAGTTGCATTAGGTTTTGAGGTCGTCATGGTTGTCATTTTCAATATTTTCGACTATTGCCCGCTCCCTCATGCACTATTCATATATTATACCAAGTATCGTCTTCGTGCACCTTGGAGACACATTTTTAAATGGCGTGCTTGTAGTAACATTGGTTGACCAAATCTACATTTAATTTTTCAATCCTCCCATATATTTCATGTAATGCATAATAATTAATAACACTGCAATGTTATGTGTAGTGCTACCACAATTCACAACACATAACTACACCCTTAAATACCTGCATCACAGCATAACCAGAATACATATAAATCATATCAAACGATAACACACAACAAACCGTCTTCCCCTTACGCGGGCTGAATACTGCCAATTCCGGGGCACGCGTATCTCTGAATTCTATCGCGCTGGCAGCGGTGGTCGGGCACTCCCCTGCGACTGCGGTGGGGCTGCGGTCGAGCGGCCAGCCAGACGCGAGAGATCCGCTCGAGTCAGGCCACTGGTGGACGGCTGGGAGGGGTCCCTCGGTGCCGGGGCGGACCGCATGCCGCCGCTGGTCCGCTGTGTTAAAACGGGTCTCCGCTGGCCGGAAGACGGCCTCCGCTGCCCGGACGAGACTCTCCTCTGTTCCGAGGTGCCCTGCTGCCCGGGTGGCCTCTGCTGGCTGGAGGACCTTCGTCTACCGGACGACCGTCGCCGCGCTGACTGCTGCCGCTGGCCGGAGGAGCTTCTCTGCGTCAGAGCAACTCTAGGTGGCTTCTCCTCCGGCTGGCTACTCAGCGACGCCAGGAAGCGGTGGTCGTTCTGCACCGACTTGCGCCGCGGCACGGGTGGGCCGCGGTGGCGGCGGCCGGTGACGGTGCGGCTGCGGCGGCGGTGGCGCGAAGCGGCTGGGACGCGGCGCCGGGTCTGGCCGCGCCGGCCGCCGGCAACGTCCTCCTCGTCCAGCAGAAATCGGTGGCCAGACTGCTGCTGCTGCGCCGGCTCCGCAGGCTCGTCATCGTCCTCGTCCTCCGGCTCAATCATGCCGAGGCGGCGGCGTCCGGCGACGGCAGCGCGCAGCGCAGCGCCCTCGGTGCTGGTCACGCTGCCGTCGTCTTGCCGCGGCCCGGTCGGTGGCACACCGCCTGCCGCCGCCGTACGCGACATGAACCGCTGCAGCTGCCGCAGCGACTCCTGTTCGACCGGGCGGCGCAGATCGCGCTCATAAGCGTTGTCCAGGCCGCACCAGGGGAAGAGGCGGCGCAGCAGGCGGCGCGTGCGGCGGCGCTGGCGGGTGCGCGCTGCCGCCAGGCGCCCCTCGTCCTCGCTGCTGCTGCTCGAGTCCTCAAAGAAGTTGCGCACCTCCCAGATGAAGACGTCAACCACGTCGAACTTCGTGACGAGGTGTTGCATGTCGTCCATGGCCATCTCATAGCCGGCCATGATGATGGAGAGCATGACGTTGATGAGGTAGATCATTACGAAAAAGACGTATGATACAAAGAAGACGATACCGAAGGTTCGGTCAGTGGTAACGTAGCTGTTGTAGTCAAATGTTCCGATGGAGAAGAGGATAAGCGATATCAGAGACGACCACATGTTCTTATAGTCTTCCAAATTGGCGCCGAATAAGCTATTGGACCAAAAACCATAGCTAATGACTGCAATGGCGAAAAAGAGAAAGAAGGCCCGTAGTTCTTTGCGAGAGTAGCGCAATGTTAGACTGAATGTCACCATTCGCTTGTTAAAAGTAAGAATCTTCCAAAACTTAGCCATGGTCAGAATCAGAGCAAACGCTTGGGCGTATGTCAGAATGTAATCCCAAAATACAGGAACGTAGAAGTTGGCGAACTTGTTCTCGTCAGTGTTCCTAAGGTTTGAGAATGCCTGCTGCAAGACAATGTGTCTGTTTACGTATACAACCACACAGACATAGCCCATGACCACTAGCAAGAAGTCCAAAGTGCTCCAAATGTCTCTGAAATATGCCCTTGGTCCAATTCTGAACATTTTCCGAGACTCAACCACCGTATTGAAGATGATGAAGAACACGTAGAAAGCAGTCATGAATATCGTAAGCCGGTCCATCTGTGTCTCCACATAGAACTTGCTTGTCTTGATGTCAAAGGACGGCGTGATTGAGCCTACCCTGGACTGCTCAAACAGTAGCACCACCAAGTTGAACAGATTGCTGTCGGCATTGTACATCGTGAACTCAATGAACAGCGCTCGCGTGTAGGCATCAAGCCACTTGGTTTCCTCCATATAGTTGAGTACCACTTGGGAGGCCTGCGTACGTCGGCCTAGATGCAGGGTGTACCCGGATCCGGGATAGAGCGCGTGCTCACCCTGCACAGACATTGTCTGTAGATAGGCAGCGTCCTTGTGAATCCACGCCTCGGTGGCCTCATTGTCCCAGGGGTCCTGGTGGCGATGTGGCTCCGAGGACCAGCTCTGTCCGTAGTCACCGGTATCTTCGTATTTCCACAAAAACGGCTTCTTGCAGGCCGTGAAGTTCATCCAGAAGAGCTGGTCTGGCGGACGACAGGCTTCGCGAGTGATGCGAACCTGCCTCAGTCTGACGACACCTATCACAAACAGGCCGTCCTGACGAGTCATGGCCGGTCGCGGAGCTGCCTTGCCGTTGTATTCCTCTGCTTTGTGGAGTGTGCGTATCAGCGTCGTATTGAGGTAGAGGATGACGCTACCGAGATCCTTGGCGTCCTCTAGTGTCACGGCGTCATCGTCACCAGCCACGGCGTGACCGTCCACGAACATGTTACGCGCTGTCGTCGTCGAGTAGAAGGCATTCGGATCTTTGTTGCCGTGGATGATGACCAGCAGGCACGCGATGTAGGCCAGGAACGTGGCGATGTCGCGAATCGCCTCGTGAGTCAGCATATCCTTCATCTTCTTCGCCCGCATCTTGCGCAGCTTTCGCCTCGGCACCTGGCGGTATACGGGTCGTGTGCGCTTGGCATGGATGGCGTGCGCGTACTCCTCGGTGATACTGGCGTCTACGGCGGCCTGTGCCGGCCGCTCGGCCGAGCGGTTCTCCACTTCTGGTGCTGCTTGACAGCACCACGTCACCATCAGGGAAGCACCGACGATGATCAGCGGCTGGATCAGCAGGGCGCTCTGCAGCAGTGAGACGCCCGAGGACGCCAACCAGATGTAGCACTTGAGGGTGCCGAACTGAGCGCTGTAGGCCAGGCAGAGCACACCGCAGACCAGCATGGTGACCACTGACAACGCCCAGGCCACGTAGATGCACCACCAGGGCAGCATGCAGCCGGGCTGCTGGTCGCGGAATGGCACCGCGCCACCGTCGACACGCCCCTGCATTTCTGCAAACTCGGTGGGGGCTGCCGCGGGAGTCTTCTCTTCGGAAGTATCGTCTTCCATCGGTTGGCTGACCACTTTTGATCCACCTGCCCCGCTTGTAGCTGCCTCAGCGTCACCCTGCTCCTCTTCAGTGACGACGGTGCGCCGCTGGTCGTCGTCCAGCGGCTGGGAGCGGCGGAAGAGCACAATGATGGGCGCGACGAGGAGGCCGACCAGCAGGGCACTCTCCGCGCTGATCACGAGGTCGTACCAGTCAAGGCCGAACGTCTGGCTGCGCGATATCTGGTCGGACGCGTCGCCGGTCGGTACGCCGTAGAACATGAGGCTGGCGAGCATGTTGGCCAGAAGAAGCGTCATGGCGCAGGCAAGCCGCTGGCAGCGCGTGAACGGGCTGCTCAATGGCCGCGAAAACACGCTGAACCAGAGGTGGCCGTCGCGGAGGCTTTCCTCGGCGCGGCGTGCCACGGACGTGTGCCAGGCGGTGACCTCGTGCAAGGCGGCCGGGCGTGCGGTCACCAGAAGTCCGGTCACCGGGTGCACCCAGCGCCCTACCAGGAATACCCAGACGCGGTCCGTCTGACAGTCGCGTACAAGGACCCGGTCCAGGAACCATTCAGGGTTGTTGCCCTTGTTGTCGTGCCACACGCGCAGCTCAGTCAGGTCGCCGAGCGAGCCTTCGGTGGCGATCAGGAACCACGAGTCGGAGCCGCGCTCCAGCGTTCGCTTCCACTTCTTCTCGCCGGTGAGCAGGTGCGTGCTGGAGGCGCCCTGCTCGCCACACAGCACAAGCGCCACGTGCGCCGTGGTGCCCGCCTTGTACTGGACGCCTGTGTACACGGTGACGAGGTAGGCGTACCGGTGCCGCGGGTCGTTGTCGTCCACGTAGATGATGTTGCGTCGCTTCACGTCGCGCTCGTCCTGCTTGTGGGCGTAGGTGAGCAGGAGGCCGAAGACAAGCAGCAGCGCGGCCATCCAGTAGAGCGCCGTCGGGTTCTGGGACAGCAGCATGTTCAGGTCGACCACCATGGCGACGTCGATCCTGTTGGGCAGGACGAGGAAAGAGCCGGCGAAGTCGGTCAGGTGTGAGCACCGGCAGTGAAGGACGTCCACGGTGCTGAGCGGACCCACCTCGCAGCCGGCGTCGGTGAAAGCCGTCAGGTTATCACTCCAGTACATGCACCGGCCGGCAAACAGCGTCAGGTTGTACCTGAGGGTGGGAAGAGGCCATCAGGTGGTGAGCACTGCTTAACACACAAAGTTCATGTTTCATTTACACATAGGGAGACTGTAGATGCGGCACCTTATGTCATACTGTACTGCAGGCGTCATATTCGGTATACAATCTCCAAGACCATCTAGCCCCGCTTGCTCCACTCTCTACTACAGACAATCATAGTACTGCTTGGCTCTGCTCGATTGACCCATTGAGGAAAGGAGATTGAGACCCATTGAGGGACGGGATTGACGGGAGGAACTGACTTGACGTGTGTGTGCCGCTCGCAGTCGTGGAACGTCATGTTGGGCGTGCAGATGACTGCACGGTCCAGCGTGTTGAGCAGGTCCTCTTGGTAGAGGGAGGATATGCTGGTGGTCGTTCCCGCAGCCTGCTCTCCGTTCATCCCAGACCGAGGCGTCAGCCAGCCCCTAGTCACGGTCACTAGGCCGTCCGCTGCAACACCATAAAGGTTCCGATATAACCGTAGCAGTGTGTACTGGTGGATGGTTAAACCCTTCACCCGTTAACACATTGACATTGTTATAGTGGTAATTTGACTCGCTCTCCCGTTGACCCGGTAACCCTATGACCAGTTACACATTTACTTTTTCAGAAGACACTCTTAGCCCGGCAGAGCGGGTTAACACGCGCCCTGGAAGGCCTCTGATAATTACACGCACTGGAAGGGGGGGGGGATTCCCTCCCCCTAAGATCTCGCCCCCATAGGAGCTATAATAACGAAATTTGTAGGGTATGAAGGATCTGTGGGAAACTTTGTTTTGCAAAATTTGCATGACCCTAGGTCAATATCTTGGAGGTCAAATGGGGTCTAACATGCCAAAATTCACCGATTTTAGCACTTTGCTCCAGAAACCCACACAAATCTCGAGAACTATGATAGCTAGGAACAAACGGAAGAAGTAACGATTGAAATCTCTTGAAAAATTAAATCGCCATTGGTCCTCACATTTTAGCTCAGGTCAATAGTTTAGGCTCCAGAGGTCATCAAAGGTCAAACAGGCTATGTATGGCAAAACAGTTCTTGGCCAATATCTTTTCACCTAATACAGATCAGGCAATAATTGTGACGCCATCATGTTTGTCTCGTCAAGGTGCGTCGAATCATATACATGTTGACCAGTTTAGGTCAACTTAGAAATTTGTCCTCAGGTCAAGGTCAAGTGGAGACCCAAGTAGATCATGTTGCATATTGGGAGACGTTTCTCGACGAGACAAACACATTGGTACCGGTTTCACTTCTCTGTCTCCATTCTGTCGAGTTATTTTATTTACAAACAAGTGTTGATGATCTCAGATGACCTCGGCTGACCCTGTAGTGGTCACTGAACGAAAATTGCACATGGATCATCAAGAATGGCCTATGATAACATGATCCTGAAGGAATTGGACTGATATCGCGCATCCTCGGAATAGAAAGCATTTTAATATTTTCCCATTGACTTATAATAGGAGGTCAGGAAATTGACCCGACCTTAGGGCACCGATATAAAACAATATCCGAGATAAACAAATTGTATGTACCTATGACCTTATTAAACCGATCGGCAAAAACTGTGACTGTGGTACGACCCCAAACTTTTTGGAGTTGGTGTCACGTGACCTGGTCTGGTGACCTGACCTGAGATGACCCGAGGTCAATAATTGCACATAATGTGGGTAATAGATTTTCGAACAGCTATGCAATAAAACGGCGACGCTGCGCGCCGCCGTTTTTCCGCTATCCTAAAAAAAACTTAGGGGTGGGCGGATTTCGCCCCCTCCCCGTCCTGAAGGAATTGCAGGAATTGAAGGAATTGAAGGAATTGAAGGAATTGAAGGAATTGGAGGAATTGAAGGAATTGAAGGAATTGAAGGAATTGAAGGAATTGAAGGAATTGAAGGAATTGAAGGAAATCCAGAACGCGTGTTAAAGGAAATAGTTCACCTTCAACATGGGTTTTGAACTGAAATAGCAGTTTTGTAGCCCGTGTTGAGAAATCCTTATCTGGAACTTTTCTTGGCTGAAAAGACTCTCCAGCCGAAGATATTTGACTTTTTGGCGAAGGAATACGGCGCATATATGATGTACCGTACCGTCTGAAAGTGCCAGCACTGCCATGGAGCATGCGCAGACCAATAACGCACACCATAAAATCAATAATTTACAACCTTCTGTCCTGAATTGGCGCGATGTAGGACCATTTTTAAAAAGAAAAAAAGAAACTGTATTAAAAAATATAATAAAATCGTGTTCTGATAAATTTCCGAAGGTGGACTATTTCCTTTAATTAAAGGCCATTGCTCTTCATCACACCCGGCCTACCGGTCACAGAATGCTCCGCATGAAGCCACTCCACTCACGACACTTCGACTCGAGACCAGGCCAACACATGGCCCGGGTTCGAATCACACAGGCCGGGCGGCGTGCGCTGGGCAGCGACCCCGGCCGCTCCCCGGTATTTTTCGCATTTTTCCGGAATAGGCAGCGTGACTGTGAACATCTGTGCTGACGTGGAGACGGGAACGTTTGGGACACATTTGGTGCCTACTTCGGATACTGTGGGTGCTGCATTAGCCTAAAATCGCTCAAGAAGCTTAAACATTTCTGACAGTATTCGTTGCGCCAGTGACTGTCCTTGTCGTGTCTGTGATTGTGATTTTGAAGAAAGGCCACCCTCAAGTCATCGACAAACTCCAAATGGAAGGAAGTTTGCGTGACCGTCGTCTGATTCCCGACTTTCTGGACCGTTTTCAAGAAATCAGCAAACATACCCACTCAAAAACTATGCTCTCAGCCGGACGAGCGGCGCATGAACATCGGCATCAATCTGCCGACAACCCACCTCCCCCGCCAACCCCTCCCCAATGTCGGCCCGCCGCGGCCCGGCACCGGGCCCGAATCACCCTCCGTCGAACCGGGTTCGTCGGCCGCCGCCGCTAACGACGACCTTGGCGACGGCGGCGACGCAGAACAAGGCCGGCCCGGCTGCTGGCGGCAACTGAGGCGGAGGGGATGCAGGGGTGGCATAAAGGTTAAGATCTTCCAGGGATCGCAAGAGAGCGCCGACCATCAGAGCGCTTCCGGCACTGAGTCACAGCCCCGTCGTGTAGAGTACCAAACGCCCCGCGCTGTCTGCTACGGCTGCCTCGGCTACCCCAACGCAACCAACCAACAGCTATTCAAAGCCCGCTCAACATCTGTCACCTAAACATACGCTCACTTACTGCTGGACTTGAGGAAGTGAATGAACTCTTAACCCGCGCACTGCAGGGGGTTTCCGCCGAACACGAACTGCAGGGGGGGGGGGGGTTGATTTCCGCACCCCCGTGAGATCTCGAAAACTTTGCTAAGTAGCGACAAGCGGAAAACAGCATTTGATAGCTTGATACAAGTTCTATTGAACGTATTTCAGTATTTTTTTTGTATAGGTCAGGTCAAAATTGAGGTGACCAGAGGTCATCAAAGGTCAAACTGTCCAGTTTTTCCTGGTTTAGGACTTCGCTCCAGAAATTCCCATATATCTTGGAAAATTCCCATCTAGCTAGAAACAAACGGAAAAAAATCGATCGCCAGCCATTGTAATTTGCAATCGACAAGTTATCCTCACATTTGATCTAAGGTCAATATTTGAAGCTCCAGAGGTCAAAAAAGGGGGAAAATGCTGTTTTTTTTTGCAAAACCATTTTTGCTGATAACTTTTATCTAATAAATCGAACGAAAAACGGTTTACGCCATTGTGTTTGTCTCGTCAAGGCGCTTTCAATGATATACATCGTGACCTTGTTAGGACAGATCACGTGACCTTGACCTGAGGTCAAGACCCAAATAGGTCATGTTGCATATAGGGAGGCGTGTCTCGACGAGGCAAACACATTGCTGTCGGTTTTACCTTTCTGTCTTCATTATGGCGCGAGTTATTGACAAACAAGTGATGGTGAACTCGGATGACCTCCAATGAACACAACTTGCACTTGGATCATCAAGCACATCCTATAACATGATCCAGAAGTAAAAGGACCAATATCATGCATATCCTTGAAATAGGAAGCATTTTAATATTTCCCCATTGACTTATTATGGAGTGGTGACGAAATTGACCTGACCTTAGGTCACCGATATCAAAATTCCGAGATAAACGAATTGTAAGTACTTATGCCGTCATGACATCCTGTAAGTTTCAAACTGATCGGTGAGAAACTCTGGCTTTGGCACAACAGCAAACGTTTTTGGAGGTGGGGTCACTTGACCTGGTCTGGTGACCTGACCTGAGATGACCCGATGTATTTTTTTCTTCAAAGTGCGCAATTGATGTCCTAACAGGTGTGCCAAAACCCGGCGGCGCTGCGCGTGCCGTTTTTTTCGATATCTGAGAAAAACATGAGGGGGGGGGGGGGAATTACCCCCCCCCCCCCTGCAGTGCGCGGGTTAATCGCCCACAAACTCGACATATTGTGTCTGTCGGAAACATTCCTGGCCGCAGACGTGCGTACAGATTTTCTCGTTTTTCCGGGTTATATAATTTATCGCTCCGATAGACGCCAACCTCGACGAGGAAGTGCGAAAGTGCGAGGTGGCGGTGTCGCCATCATCTGCCGTGAGTGCCATCAGTAGAAAACTACTACCAATCGTGAACTCTGAACCTACAGTGGACGCCCTCTGGCTCTGTGACACGCCGCGGCCGAACAGTGGTAGTGGGCGCCATCTACAGGCCACCAGACAGCGCCACCAGCGGATTCATCGAAACGCTGAGACCAGCTCCAGGACACCATGACGCGAGGCACTCCAGTTTTTCTGCTCGGCGACACAAACCTAGATGTCTCGACACCAAATTCAACAAACATTCGGAAATATCTTCAGCTCCTATCTGACCTCAACCTACACCAACTCGTCAGTAAACCGACACACCTTTTACCGAGACCAGCAATTTTAGACCATATTATCACTAATCAGTTCGACCTAGACTCCTCAGCCCGCGTCCTCCCTAACTGGGACAAATTTGACATAAGATCAATAGTTAGGTTTAGATAGGCCCAGACTGGTTATTGATTCAACTTTTTTGGAACGATTAAATCATGATTCATTTTGGAATCTGAATGACTCAATCACCGTTCGATTCACGGATACAATTTTGAGAATTGATTCATTCTGATTCAAAGAATCAAAACAAATATTTTAATTGATTCACGTTTGATTCAACATTTGAATATATGAGGTGAATTATGTCAAATCAATAAAAATGGAAACATGCATATATATATATGATCATTAAAGCATTGGTACAGCAATAGCATTTCAGTATAATTGAATGTAGCCACTGGGACTCCATGTATTTGTATGTATCATGTACTCCATGGACAGTTTACCAGTGTACTTGAATCGTTAAATCTTTTGATTCAATCAGCCTTGATTTGATGCGGGTTTTGATTCAATCACGATTCATGAATCAAAATATCTGGTGGTGAATCAATTATGTTCTGATTCAATGAATTTTGATTGAACGATTCCAATCGATTCAATCAGTGTCGAATCAATAACCAGTCTGGATAGGCCATTGAATTTGAAATACTAAAAAAATCGCTCAAATGTTTTAAGGAAATAACGTTTGGCAGAGGTCTGATAAAGTGATAGGCTTTTACCATTGTGTTTTCCTCGTCGAGCCGCATCGAACGATATGTAGCTTTACCAAGCTAGGTCATAGCCGAAAATTGGCTTGACCTGAGGCCAAATTATGGCCAATTCGAGGTCAAGTTCCACATCAGTTCACGCGCCTAGACTGGTCAAACACAATGGTCCCCCATTGCTCTATTTTTATTTGGCAAACAGTTATTTAAAGGAAATAGTTCACCTTCAACATTAGTTTTAAACTGAGATAGCAGTTTTGTAGCCCATGTTGGGAAACCCCTATCTGCAGGTTTTCTTGACTGAAAAGACTCTCCAGCCGAATATATTTTGAGTTTTTGGCGAAGGAATGCGGTGCTGGCGAAAGAATGTTGTACTGGTTTTAGCCCGGGCAGAGGCTATACCATCAGCCAATCAGCTTGCAGCTGGTGCTAGCAAGCGAATCGCCGGCCGCCGGTTGGCACATCTCCAATGCGAGTCTATCTTTACGCGACTACTTTCGAATCTGATTGGCTTAAAGGAAATAGTTCACCTTCAACATGGGATTTTGAACTGAAATAGCAGTTTTGTAGCCCGTGTTGAGAAATCCTTATCTGCAACTTTTCTTGGCTGAAAAGACTCTGCAGCCGAAGATATTTGACTTTTTGGCGAAGGAATGCGGCGCATATATGATATCCCGTACTGTCTGAGAGTGCCAGCACTACCAGGGCGCATGCGCAGACCAATAACGCACACCATAACATTAATAATTTACGACCTTCTGTCCTGAATTAACGCGATGTAGGACCATTTTTGAAAAGAAAAAAAGAAACTATATTAAAAAATATAATAAAATCGTGTTCTGAAAAATTTCCCAAGGTGAACTATTTCCTTTAACCATTTTTTACATTCGCGTGACGTCAGGACTCTGACTCAGAGAGTATGCATATAGTTTTGATAAACAATACAAATTTACGGCCTTCTGTCCTGAATCGGCGCGATATAAGGCCATTTTTGACAATATAAAAATAAATTGTATTACAAAATATAATAAAATCGTATTGGGTAAAAAAAATCCATCCTTTAAGAAGAACTACGCGTGACCTCGAGGTCAGTTGAGTTTAAACGTAGAGGCTACAGGACGAAATGTGACATGGATTTGACACAAGAATAGTGGATCCTGTAAAATTTGGAAAATGTAACCATTTTATGTGGATTTATACGCGTTTTCATTCTTCCCAACCGACTTTTAATGGAAAGATCACGAAATCGACCTGGCCTTATGTCACCAATATTTTACAAACAAATCCAAGATTGCATAAGCGTAGCCTCTTATGACCTAATACATTTTTTGCGAGTTTCAAACCGATCGCTCAGCACTGTGGCTGTGGCACGACCTTAAATATTTGCATAGTTTGGTCACTTGACAGAATCACGGGAGGTGGGCAATTGATGGCCGAAAAAATGTCCTAGTAACGGCGCGGTTATATGCCGTCAACGTTTTTGTTTTGTCGTGTTATATCGCTTGGCAGATACATGCGATGCAAAATGCAATATTGAGCTAAGTTTGTTCTTCCCGGTGAATGACATCGGACTGAGTCACTGACCAATGGCGTTGACGAAACAAATATGAACGGAACTGCACCGGCGCGCACACAGGCTTTTCTTAAAGGAAATAGTTCACCTTCAACATTAGTTTTAAACTGAGATAACAGTTTTGTAGCCCGTGTTGGGAAACCCCTATCTACAAGTTTTCTTGACTGAAAAGACTCTCCAGCCAATATATTTGAGTTTTCGGCGAAGGAATGCGGTGCTGGCGAAAGAATGTTGTACTGGTTTTAGCCCGGGCAGAGGCTATACCATCAGCCAATCAGCTTGCAGCTGGTGCTAGCAAGCGAACACCGGCCGCCGGTTGGCACTCCCCCAATGCGAGTCTATCTTTACGCGACTACTTTCGAATCTGATTGGCTGAACCATTGTTTACATTCGCGTGACGTCAGGACTCTGACTCAGAGAGTATGCATATAGTTTTGATAAACAATACAAATGTACGGCCTTCTGTCCTGAATCGGCGCGATATAAGCCCATTTTTGACAATATAAAAAGAAATTGCATTAAAAAAATATAATCAAATCGTGTTGGGTAAAAAATTTCAAGGTGAATTAATTCCTTTAAGGGGGGCGGCACGATCTCGAGGGGGCCCCATCGGAACACGAGGGGCACCACCATTGCGGGGGATAATTATAAAGTCGAAAATTCTTTCACTCAAATTATTCTGACTTAATTTATACAAAAAGTATGTCAATCTAATAAAAATGTTGATAACTTCTTTTATGATATTACAAATTCAGCGACGTCACAATCTACGAGTTAGATGAAAACTAAGTTAAACGTAAAATAAGCCGTAAAAATATAGGCATACAAACTCAAAGAATACCACACCGCTCAAAAATAACACACCGCTTTTGCTGCAAAACATTTCTTGAATTTTCAAAACGTTTGTGACAAACAGTATTCACGTCTCGACTGAGGAGCAAGATTTGCCCTCAGTCACCTTCGGCTGAGACGCCAATCAACGGCGAGTTGAATAAATAATATATGGCGCCTTAATTGCAGGAAAACAGAGAAACGGTAATCTAACCACCGATCCATAAGATGTTAGAATTTAGCAATAAGGTTACCCTCAGCTATACAAGATACCAATGAGATACCCATTACCATCAGCTACATATGGTCTGCAGGGCAGCGCCATGGATTTGTGTCGGGAGAGGGGCAAACCGAAGGCAAGGGCCCCATTTGAGAAAGGGACTTCCCGGCAATTTTCGCGGGGGCCTCGTCAAAAATATTCCCCACTGCCTTTCTAGGGGCTTTCTCGGATTATTTTGTGGTTGTAGAAGCCTCCTCGGAAGTATATCATGGACAGCTGTCCCGGTTATTGTCTATGTGGAGTCTATATCGGTTGTCTTCTTAGGGGAATTTTAGGAGCTTATCTCGGCGTCTTTTCGCGGCCTTCTTGGTGCTTGTGTCGGCCATCTCTTTAGGGGATATTTGGAGCTTGTGTGGGATGTTTTTAGGGTCTTCTTGGAGTTGGCCTCAATTGTCTTTTTAAGGGCCTCCTTGGCCCTTGTCACGTTTATCTTTAATATGCCTCCTCGAACATCTCTCGGTTGTTATTTCAAGGAGGGACTCGAAGCTCATTCCAATTGTCTATGTATTTAGGGACTGCTCGGTATTTAGGTATATTTGCGAGGGCCTCCCTTTGTTTTATGTGGCCTCCTTAAGACCGGGGCCCAATGTTTGCCCGCCCCCTGCCCCTCCCTCGCTATGGCGCCGCCCCCAGTTATGCAACGAAATACCTTGCGTAGCAGTTACGTTATTTGAATATGTTTCGGTAGTACGCTACGAAATACTTCAATTACGCTACGGAACGATTTCTTGAGCTACGGGTTACCAAAAACCATACCGTAGCGTAACGTAGGCCATCACTGCCTTCCGCACGTTCCGCACGGTGCGGAAGGAGAGTCGTCCCCCCCCTGCAAAATGTTCGCCAATATTGGCGACGCCCATGTCGATCGGGTGGCGCCCCTTGAGGCAATGACCTGGTCCTTTGTGAATTTCTGCGCACGCCACTGTCCAGAGGCCATCAAACGTCAAAAAGGCTATTTTTGTGCGAGACTGTTTTTCGAAAATAACTCTTGACCTAATCAAGATAAGGCCAAATTTTACGCCATCGTTTTTGTCTCGTAAGGCGCTTCGATTCATATTCATGTTGACCAGGTTAGGTTAACTTAGAAATTTGACCTCAGGTCAAGGTCAAGTAGTGACCCAAGTAGGTCATGTTTCATACTGGGAGACGTGTCTCGACGCGACAAACACATTGGTGCCAGTTTCACTTCTCTATCTTCATTCTGTCGATAGTTATTGACACAAAGGTGTTGGCGACCTCTGATGACCTCGGCTGACCATGTAGGGGTCACTGAACAAAAGGTGAACCTGTATCATCAATAATGACCTATGATAACATGATCCAGAAGGAATTGGACTGATATCATCCGTATCCTCGGAATCGGAAGTATTTGAATATTTCCCCGTTGACTTATAATGGGAAGGTCACGAAATTGACCCGACCTTAGGTCACCGAAATACAAAAAAAAATCTGAGATGTACGAATTGTAGGTATCTATGACCTTATGAAATCCTGTAAGTTTAAAACCGATCGGCCAACAACTGTGGCTGTGGTACGACTGAAATGTTTTTTTTGGAGGTGGGGTCACGTGACCTGGCCTGGTGACCTGAGCTGAGAGGACCCGAGGTCAATAATTGTACACAATGTTGGTAATTGATGCGCGAACAGCTGTGCCAAAAGAGGCGGCGCTGAGCACCTCCGTGTTTTCGTTATCCTTGAAAAACCTTAGGGGGAGCGTCTAAACGCCCCCCAGCCGTTGCTTCGGGCGGCCTTCATTAGCAAAAACTCATCAGATACTGAAAACAATATCACTGCAAATTTGGCGAATGGGTCCGATGAGGAAATCAATGGTGTAAACTTGACGTGTTTTCCATTGACATTTATTCAGGTCTTTCATGTTGTTTTTCCGACGTATGTTTGCACCTGCTCCTTGGACAGTGGCCGGTGAGCCCCCTTGCAACAGGGAGGCCCCTGAGATAGGGAGGCCCCCTGGGTGGCTGCCGCCCCCCCCCCCATTTTTTATGACGTTCCTACGCATATGGGCCCTATCCTATACCCAAGTTAAGCGACCAACATTGAAAAGTTTATTGGTGATACAAAGTATTTTATATTTACAAAGCATAGGTGATCAATCTTTAGTCAGTCAGTCAATCTTTAGTGTTGACTGACATAGTGACTCAGAAATAGAATACAAACCAAATGAACAGCTGGAACAGATGTTTCAATCAAAATGTTTGGACTTTGGAACATGCGCCTGATTTAGTATTTAGTATGATGTCACAGCTTTATCTCATTTGACCTGACCTAGTCCCGGCTTAGTGCCACTGTGAAACTGATTTTGTCACAGCGCTGTGATGCCGGGACCAGTTTTTTGCACCTCTAAATTTATTACTTATATCCGGCATAGCAAGCTAAATATATGAAACACTACTTCGCAACTGACATACATGTAAAGTACATCATCAATAATGTATGTTATTATTGTTAGACAGTATCAAGTCTCATATTAATGACTGATTGTGTAATGATGAATTGTGTATTGGTAATTGGTATTGGTATGATTTATAAGCTGTACATTATTTTTACATATTCAATTTTGAAGCTGCTTCAGCTTTTAACTTTCCTTTGATATTTATTTGAATGTTTTGTTTGTACAGCTGCCATGTATTAATATATCCAGGATCTGCTGGATCCCACGGGATCTTTTGTTGGTCTAGATCCATGATCCCAGTGGATCCCACGGCAAAAATACAATGTTAGATCTTTGATCCCTTGGATCCCACGGCAAAAATATAAGGTTTGATCCATTATCTCGTTGATCCCACGGCACAAATATAAGGTTGAATCTATGATCTCAACAGATCCCACGGCAAAACTGAGAGGGTGGATCTATAATCTCAGTGGATCCCGGATCCAGATCACTGGGATCAGATCCCGGGATCCATTTTTGGGATCCATGAACATGTCTGGTCAATGGGCCATGCCCCCCCCCCCCCGAAGGCCAGGCGGGCCCCTCTGGTGACCGAGCTAGGGCCCCCTGGGGCCGAAGGCTTCAGTGTTTTGGATGGTGTCAGGCGCCCGCAAAACGCCTTACGTCGCATAAAAGAACGCCCACGAACCGAAAAAAAATTGTAACACGAATAAATAACAGCACTTGCTTGTCTATTAAAGGCATGCATATGTAAATACGTAGAAAGGGGCCCCAGCCAGTGTGGATAGAGCCCTCTACCAGCTTTTATAGGGCCATGCCGATCTGCAGAGGGCCCCCTGTCCGCTGTCGGCATTTGAAGGGCCCCTTCCGGTTGTAGAGGGCCCTCTGCCGGCCTTTATAGGGCCCTGCCGATCTGGAGAGGGCCCTCTGCCGGTCTTTAGAGGGCCCTGCCGATCTGTATATCGCCCTGCCAATCTGTAGAGGGCCTCTGTCGACATTTAGAGGGCTCTGCCGACTTGTAGAGGGCCCTCTTCCAGGCTTGATCTGCAGAGTGTCCCAGCCAATATGTAGAGGGCCCTCCGCTGGCCTTTAGAGGGCCCTGTCGATATGTAGAGGGCCCTCTTCCCGCCTGTAGAGGGCCTTTCCAGCATGTAGAAGGCCTGCCGATCTGCAGAGGGCCCCCTGTCGGCATTTATAGGGCCTTTCCGGTTGCAGAGGGCCCTATGCCGGCCTTTATATGGTCCTGCCAATCTGTAGAGGGTCCCTGCCGATCTGGAGAGGGCTCTCTGCCGGTCTTTAGAGGGCCCTGCTGATCTGCAGAGTGCCCCAGCCAATCCATAGAGGGCCCTCTGTCGGCCTTTAGATGGCCCTGTCGGCCTTTAGAGGGCCCTTTAGGCCTTTAGAACCGCCGGTGCCCCCCCCCCCCCCCCCCCCCTCCCCTAAGCCCGTCTAAGCCCGTCTTGCCAAAATGCCCACCGAGTCCAAAATCTTTACGGGAGGCCTTGACCTGTATATACATTGTACATACATGTAATTGTGAATGTGATGCATAGATACATACACGAAATCAATAAAACGAGATACGCTTAGATTATATTTGACTTGCAAACTACAATATAACGTAAATGTAGGCCCATTCCAGTCCCTTGTTTGCTTTGCCCGAGTTGAAATAAACGGATCAACGTAAATATTTTGTTCCCGGACAAAGTTGCTGGATGCAAGACTCCCTCGTGATTGGTTTTAGACCGACCGGGTGGATAGGCTAGGTAGGAAACAAGAGTAGTGGCGGCACTATAAAATAACAAATAATCACCCCCACATACTCGGCAACGATATGGAGGTTGGTGCCAAAACGTGGCCGCGAAGTGCCAGCTGCTCAACCGTATACCGTGTCATACGTCATGCTCATAGCAGTTGGTTATGGATTACTCTTCGAAAAGTAATCAGTGAGAAAATAGCATCACCACAACGCTTACCTGATCTACTGGCCTGCATGTTTTCTTTGTCTTCCACGAAACGGTTGTGGATCTCCTTGGCTCTCAGTAGGTGTTCTCCCATAACATACCTGAAGACGAGCATATTCATATCATTGAAATGCATAGCAATAACAGATAAATTGTGTTTGTCTCAAATTATCACGGAAGAATAATACAAAATGCCGTTGAAGTTGAAATTTAACCATACTGCGTAAAACGAACATTGCAATGTAAAACCAATTTAAACACGACTGATACAATTGCAATTTCCCAGAAGCAGCGCATAAAGGATATTATATACACAATACAAGATCAGTCCTATAAAAGGGTCTATACAGGGTTTTTCATAATGAATGTTACTTTTAAATCAGCCGTAGGAAGACAAAAATATTATAAAGCTCGCGGATTTTTAGGTTATATTGTTGCAAAAACGTGAAAGTTTTATCTGTGCAAAATTTACCCCGAAACAATTAGTCTGATGGATGTTATAGGTCAACAATGTCGAGGCCCAAGAAGCGCTGCAACGCGCCGTTTTCAAACGAAGAGGCAGTTTAGGCAGTCCCTCAGTATGGTGCGCTGAAAAGCATAGCTGCAGTGCGTCGAAATTTTGGCAGTCACTTTCAGAAAATAAATAGGATACCATCAAGGATGGCTTTCAAGAGACTGGTCGAAAGGTCTCAGTCAACAGGCTCCATCTCCCCATCAAAGCCTCAGGGTCAAACTGCAACATCAGCTGAGCTCGTGGAGAAAATTCGACAGATGGTCGAGCCATATCAAGTAGCCAAGAAAAGCATCTGTCCCCAGGATTGCCAAGTCGTTGCCGAGCCAAGCCAAGCCAAGTCATCCACGACAACTGTGTGGCGGATTATGCGGAAGAAGCTAGGGTGGAAGCCGTATAAGCCCCATGTTACCGTGCCGCTGAACGCAGCCCACCAGGCAGGCAGACGATATTTCTGCAAGTGGCTTGCTGATAATTCTGCAATTGTTGGCCTATAACATCCATCAGACTAATTGTTTCGGGGTAATTTTTGCACAGATAAAAACCTTCACGTTTTTGCAACAATATAACCTAAAAATCCGAGAGCTTTATGATATTTTTTGTCTTCCTCCGGATGATTTAAAAGTAACATTCATTATGAAAAACCCTGTAGATACCATGATTTTAGACCCAAAAACCCTCGACAAATAGGTATGCCTCTGGAGCACTGTTTAAAGGGAAATATTTACCTTTTGATCTATTTTTCTGCATAATCTTATGAAACATGTATATTAAATTGATGTAGTCTCAATTTAAAAATGAAATCCCAACTTTTCTATTCCGAAAATTATTTTGGGGAAATTTAAAAAACAATATATTTACTTCTTACGTAGTTCATGATCGGTGTTTCCCTTCACTATTAGGAGCGCAACATATCTGGCGCTTTTCTTTCAACCTATTCAACGTTGAATATTGAATACCTCTCGTTGAATTACCTCTCAACAAATCTCATAAACTAAATGCGTCGTCGTAGGGGGCGAAGTTAATCCGCCGAATGCATCACGGTTTTCTGAAATGTTTATTGATTGATTATGGGAAAGCGGATAAAAAAAGTTTGATGTGTGCATTGTAATGTATTGAATACCTGTATGTTGAAAATTCATGGGTAACGCATCCTTTTAAATTATTAAATGAGTCGAGCACACTAAATAGGTCGCCGTCCGGGGCCAAACTAAACTGCCGATTTGAATGCACTTTTTCGAATGCTTGTTGGTTGTTCATAAAAGTTTGGTACATATTCGTAAAATATAGATTTCAGTAAAGGAAACATATTACATACCTTCATGATAAATACCAATGCGTAGGAAGGCTAATTTTAGCTCGGACCGTGAATTCGTTACCGAGTACTTGCTGAGTACCGACTGTTATAAGCGTGGAACGCTTATCAACTTTAACTTTAAATAACTTCGGATAGGGACATTTGTATGCAAAATGTGATTGGATTTACTTATAAGTTGAGTGCTTCTTACCATTTAAAGTGCTAACTCCATTGTTGTGGAAAAAGGTCAATATTTCCCTTTAAGAGTCAATTATACTAAATGAAATACAAAATAGGCACGTCTATGCTATACGGTAATCACCGACACACGTAAGTACCGAGCGAGCTTGAAACGCCCGTGAAGTTTCTCGGCAACTTAAGAAGACACAATTACGTTCGATCTGGCCCGTCTGTAAGGACTTTTTTCGAAGGCTTTGCAAACTTAAAGACTCACTGGTAGTCGAGGTTCTCGTCCGGGTCGTGTTCGTACTTCAGGGTGCCGGTCTGAGGCTTGCCCGACGGGTCGCCGTGGTCCGGGATCGGCGTCAGCACTGTGTCGTTCAGCAACCGCTTGCTCGTCTCCGGGTGAAGCATGACTCCCAGGTACCACTCCTCGATGCCTCTGATCCAGTCGGCGCTGTTTATGATTGTAAATACATCTACTTCACGCTCCATCACCTTGCTCCGCTTCTTGGGCAGCGTCCACTGGAGACGACGTTCAGAAAGGTCAAAGTTGTCGGTCATAGTGTGAATGCTTGCTTTTTCGTCTTTCAGGTAGTTGATGAACAGCTTCACGGGCACTTGGTAAGTGATGTTGGTGTCACGCCGGTCCTGCACCAGCACAATCTGCGGGATTGGGATGATCTGGGTCACTTGCGAGTAGCCACCCGGCGGCACAAAGATCTTATGATTGGTGACGTCCGTGTCCGCGGGAAAATTGTTTCGTCCATGCAGTGTATGGTACCAGTCGAGCAGCACTGCCTTTCCCTGCACATGTACGACGTCAGTGGAGCTCCTCCGCAGGAAAATGTCAATTTTGTTCTGCATGTCGCCTACTTTAATGTCGTGGTAGCCGGGCACGCTGCGGACATTGATGCTGACGAGATCGGTGGACACGTTTTTGGCAGACTCCTCGTCCCACCAATAGGGGTTTCTCTTCAACCCCGTAACCGTCAGCTCCAGGGCTTGCACATCTGGATGTTCATCTAGAATGTCTGCTACATTTCGCATCACCGCATAGTTGCTATCCGTCTCCCGCGCGATCGCTTCACCCGTCAAACCGACTATCGTGAAATTGGTCGCCGTGCGTCTATCTAAGTGCTGCACCCATAAGCTCATCTCGTCCGTTTTGAGAATTTTGGGCTTCTGACCGGGCTCCAGACGCTTACCTAGTGTCTCGTAAACGCTGTTGGCAGCAGATTTGTAATTGCTTGCCACGCGAGCCACGCGCCGCCTCTTTTCATCGATGTGGTCGATGCGCTTCTCGTCGAACACGTCGTAGTCACGTTCGTTGTTGGGATAGAAAAGGTCAACGGGCTCGAGACTGGGCGCCTCTACATCCTCGGTGGCCACACGTATTGCGGCTGAGAGAGTGTTCACCACACTTCCGCACGCCTTCTCGATCAGCTTCGGCGGAACAGATGGGTCGTCGGCATAGTCCTTCAGAAGTGTTTTCGCCAGCCCGTCTGTACGATTGAGGAGGTTCTCAACCGTCTCCGGAAAGTACTCGTCACGGTGGCCGCTGGCGATGGCGGTCAGGGAGTCTGCTAACTGCTGCAGTGTGCCCAGCGTTGGCGTCGGGACGTCGTCAATGGAATCCAAGAGTTGCTTTCTCAACTTACGTTTCTCTTCCACTTCAGTAACGTCGTCGGGAGCCGCGTGGGGGTCGGTGATCTGGTTGAGCAACGATGATGAAGCGGAGACGACTTGCAACGCCGTCGGGAAGTCACCGTTTTTTATCGCCTCCGCAATATTATCCAGGCCACTCGGGAGCACCTTGAAGACATCCTTGGTGTATGTAATGACGTCCGACTCTACGATTGAAACCGGCGGGCGAACCGTAACGTTCACAAACGCATTTGTGATGACACCTGCGGCGTCGGTAATGCGAACTTGCAACGTGCTGGCGTAGTCTTGCTTGGTGTCGCCAATCGTCAGCGTTACCTTTTTCACCACCGGATTGATGTCTTCGAAGAGGACGTAGTATCGGCCGTCAGGCCGCATCTCCTGAAACTGGTAGAGCAGCGGTGGTTGCGTATCCGTCCAGTTGGCGCAGCCCAACGAGAAGAATGTGACGCCGGACACGCCTTCGGTTGGGTTGACCCAGCAGCGCCCAGGCTTGGGAGCAGCGTTGAGCTGCAACGTTGTCTTCTTTGCATGGCCGGACTTCGCATTCTGTCCAGGAGTGGCTACCTGGAGTGAGATCTGGTAGGATCGGCCCGGGTTCAGCACGCCCGCGTTGATGATAAGGTGTGGGTCATTCGGCCCGAACGATGTGTCCTCTCGCCAGTTGATGATGTTGCTAGCACTGTCGCCTCCAACGCTGGTGACGTGCCAATACACTCTGAACGCACCGTCACAGTTGAGGCACTCGGCGCGGAATGATATTTTGTCCTGCCAGTCGGCCGGACCGTCGCAGTTGTACTGGCAAATGATGGCAGCGCGCTTACTGCCTTTCGGCATGACGTCCACAGTCTGTTGAGTGGAGCAGTTTCGTTCGGGGCCTCCGTGATGCTCGGATTTTACGATGGTTACTGCAAACACGTACTGCTGTCGCACAGTCATCTGGTCACCAGGAACAAGCAAGGCAGGATGGTACTGTCCGGGAAGTTCGCGGTAAGGGCCAAGGCAGAATTTGTCCCCCTGTCTCGAGGGCGAGCGCCAGCAACGCCACTTGACGTTCATCATCCCAATAGAGCCGTCAGGGCTGTCGTCGTCTCGCGAGCCCTTGGCGTTCAACGAAATGTCGTCCTGAGGCAAGGACACCAGGTCACCGCCGGCGATCTGGCAACGTAGCGGCAGCGGCGCGATGCGGAACCAGCCAAGCATGAATGCCGACACGGTACCGACCGACTCGAGGTAGGCGTCAGCGCGCATCTTGACCGCCCAGAGGCCGTACGAGAGCGTGAAGGATGGCACGCGCAAGTCGTGCTGATTCACCGAGACGTCGCCCAGCTCCACGTGGTTTCTGCTGGTGGGATAGGGCTGTTCCTTGGTAATGTGGTGCACGGACCAGTGCACTTGGTCGATTTTCACTCTGGGGCAACTCGACTGTGTTACGGCATACAGCCGCAGTGTGTCGCGACGGTTGTATGTCGGCGCCGAGTCGCGCGTCTTGCCCGAGTTTCGGATCTCCACTGTTGGGAGGCACAGGTTAGGGTTGGCGTTGGGCGAAATTACAGCAGGCCGCACCTCCAGGGGGGTGTGATAGCCACGGTTGGTGCACTTGACCTGGATGTGGTACAAGCCAGGGTACACGTACATGTGTGAGAACTCATGCAGACAGAACCCATTCCGGTAGTGGTAGCCAGTCACGTTAAATTGCTGATTCTTCCAGAGCCGTTCCCGTTTTTGCACCGATGTCACGAGGTCTTTGGACAGGATTTCGACGTATGTATTGTCCTGCAGGTCAATGAAGCACTCGAAGGGCATGCTGCCACGTGTCTGCATGACCAGCTTCATTGGGTATGACTTCAGTGCCATGCCTTCCCCAGTGTTCAGGTGAAACATCGCTAACCTCAGCGGTCGCAGTACGGTGCATGTTGGTCCAGTATAGCGTTTCTTACACTCGCACACATACTCTTCGCCATCGGTACCCTTCTCTTCCAGGGTCGTGCAAACACCACCGTTCTGACACGGCCTCTTGAGAGCACAAACACTCAGCTGAACATCGCAATCTTTGCCGGAGAAGCCTTCGGCGCAGTGACATTTATAATTGCCCAATATTGGCGAGCATAAGCCGCCATTCAGGCATGGACTCGAGAAGCAGAGGTCAAACATAGATTCGCAACGTGGGCCTGACCAATTGCTGCGACAACGACATGCGTAGAATGGCGCCTCTTGTGCCGATACACATTTCGCTTCTGCAATGGTAGTACATATTATATCAGGAAGCGTGCCACCGAAACAAACAAAACCTGAACTTAAGATGAAGAAGTGGGAGGCTTCGTTATGTGCATGATGAGCGTAAAACTGCAGTGATTGTCTAAATCATAACCACTTAGGTTAAAGCGAACAGTCATTGTACCTAAACAACCATGCAAATAGTTGCCAACAACAGGAAGCGTGCGTAGTATGACGTAATCTATTGAAATGAAACTACGAATTCACTTACACAGCAATCGGTGACTCCTAAACCGAGATATACACATTTGTTTTTATCTCAACTCTCAAAATTCTACCTCAGTCATGGGCACTACTAAACGCTTTAATTTCAAATGCAAGCACAATTTACCACGCAAATAACCAGTGATGACACGACTTCATTTTGTTATGGGATGTCAGTAGAAAACGAAATTTTAAACGCTATTTCAGCATTAACATTAATAAATCCACTGGCACAAACAGGTCTCACTTACAAGGGAAACGACGTCTAAGCTAAGCACAGATGAAGAGTAATTTTTAGTATTTTTACGATGCAGACAGCAGACACATCTAAGAGAGCCGATACATGACGGAACCCGCGGTGTCTTACCATTTTTGCAAACGTTATCGGGGCAGACGTTCCCCCTGCAGTACTTCCCACTGTTGAAGGGCCTGCAAGTGCAGACGTTATTAGTGCACGTGCCACCATTGCGGCATGGGTTCTCGCCGGCACACATGTCCCACTCGGGCACACAGTCCACAACCACGTTCGTGTCTTGCTTGGGCGCCGACGGGTGGATGCGGAAGAAGACGCGAGTCAGCAGCAGCTGCTGGTCTCTGAAGTCGTGGAACCAGAGGGAGCCGGGTCTTACGAAGGGTCGAGTCTCGTGCAGGTCAATCAGCCGTAAGGAGGTGTGAGGGCCTTTCCGGTGGTTCGTGGCGACCCGAAACCCATGGTAGGTGTGTGGTTTCAGGTAGCCGCTTTTCATCGGTATAATCACGAACAGAGTCCTCTCCTTGTACCTATTCTTCACCTGCTCTATACGTATCTCGTTGTTTTTGAAGGTGATTATGATGTACTGTGTGGCCTTCTTGTTTCGAAGCTTGCCCAAGAGGTCGCGGAACGGCACCACAACTACAGTGGGTCCTTGTAGAGCAAAATCCAGCTTTCCACTCATCACCCGATCTAGGTTCGCCTGTAAAAAAGTAAATCGTACATTCTACTGTGTATACTACACAAAACGTATACGTGCATATCCTGGAAAGCAAACGCAAGTTTTCTTGTTATGCATTGGTAGAAGACAGAGAAAAATAGAGCAACACAGCATTTTTTTAAAGACCAATGAGAGAGGACAACGGTGATAACAGTGGCGGCAGGTAATACAATTGTGGACTTGTCTTTTATTTCAACACTCTTGTCAGTGACGGATCTACGTTAGGGCAACGCAGGCAATTGCCCCCCCCCCCAACGAAAAGTCGGTAGGTAAACGTATGTTTTTGTCCCCCCCCCCCCCAAAAAAAAAAAAAATCGGACCGGAAGGTTGTGATTTTTGTTCCGGAAAGTCGTGATTTACCTCCCCCGTCAACGACTCTTTCGCGCTGACGACCCGACGCCACCCCACCCCCCCCCCCCCCCTCCCACCCCCATCAACAACTTCTCGCTGACGAAACGGAGCGAAATCCCCCCCCCCCCCCAACCTAGATCCGCCACACCAAATATACGGAGACCGGCCGGAATCACCGGGTGGCGAACTTTGTCAGTACTTCTTTTTAAACAAAACTTTGAGTCGGATTGCAATTTTGTCATCAGCATAAGATACATCGCTCAGTTCATGGCAAACAGATATCTTAAAGGGATTATACGGAGTTTTCCCTGAATAATTGTGTTACATAGTAAAACGTACTTATAAAGGTGGCAGAAGTCCCACGGGAGACACATATCCCACGGTAGGCACTTCATAGTGCGCGGTGATGCCACCGCGTACTTTCTGCAGTACTGGCTGAGGCAGAGCCAGTCATCTTTTATGCTAATAAAGACACCTCACTTATGGCATATTTCCGGTTATAATAAGCAATATTTGATAAAATATACTTTTTTTTCAACAACAGCAGCTGTTACCTAGTTTTTCTCATAAAATTCGATATTTTTCATGAATTTTCATGCCAAAAAATTAATACGCCACCACCAAATTCTTAACGCTAAACGCCGCAAGAAAAAAACAACACAAAAATCACAAAAGACGAACGAACAGTATGCAGTAATAAAGAGTCCCGTAAGAATTGAATTTAGTAATATTTTTGTGATCCAGTGTAGGACTTGCAGATAATTAAAAACTCTAAAATTGATGAAAAACGAAAAAACGCGTGGCATTACTTGCCCAGCTTAGAGCGACTTTAATTTGGCAACTCCTTTTACAATCGTCATCCAGATGGCAAAGAGCGCAATAATTATCACGTATGCCAAGGTGGTTTACATCAATGCGATATGCTTACATAGCAATTTCACACAATTTCTAAATTTCAGACTCACTTTCTCTCTCAATCTCAATTTTCTTCATGTAAAGGTAAGCTTAATTCAATTCATTTATATTGATATGGGGGTGGCCGTTCGGGAGAAGTGTTCTGGGACGGAATTGGCCTCCATCTTGGATGTTTCTCTTCACAGTCACGTGACCTTTTTATGGTGAACGTACTATATTAACCCTATTTGTAACAGGCTCCTGGCTACCCCTATTTGTAACAGGGGGCGGATTCCACCCACCCACCCCCCCCCCCCCCGGAGATCTCGAGATCTACCCGTCCGATTTTCACAAATAAAACGGTATTTGGTTCCCCTCAGCACGATCTACATTTTTGAAAAATAAAAATAAATCTACATTTTGGATAGGGGGGCAACAGGGGGGCAAAAACTACAAATGTTAGTGGTATTTTTGATCCAACATAGCTTTCATGTTTATCGACCAATTTTAACACAACTAATAGGAATCGATAGAGATTGAATCGGAAATTGATATATAACGGTGACGTTTGAAAATTAAAAAATAATAGGCGTGTGCAGGTCACTCAATTTGGGGGTGAAGTAAATGCGCAATAAAACAATTTTTATGTTTTTTTTAATAAATGAAATGGTACGTGATTGTGACATTAGACAAAACAGTTATAAATCATATTTTTTTGCCATAGGCGGTACCAGGTTAGTGAAAAAGGGAGGTCAAATTGGGAAAAATATTAACCGCAGACAAGCTGCTACCCAGCACTATACATATGTTACTGATCGTAGATAGTTCCTTTTTGCATGTTGTACTTCATCATAGGCGTATCCAGGATCCAAACTGGGGCGGCGCAAGACCTTTTGATAAGTATATTATCCGCTGTTATAATACTAACTAGTCAACAGTGACTATGTCACTTACAACTTCAATTAGCATTGCTTACCCCCCTTTTTACCCTACCTGGACTCGCCTATTATCTTATAATCGTTCGTAGAGTAGCCTGCGGTGCGTGTTTCATCCGAAAACTGCAGTATGTTATGTCATTGTACGCCCATGCCTCTTAGTTTCCTTGCAATAATATGACCCCCTTTCTTCCATTCCTGAACGCGCCTCTGCAAAAAAATGACTTTATTCCCTTTTCTGGCCTCATATGTACATATATCATTATAAGCTAAACGTCTATTGCGCCGTTATCGCTGGCATATCGTCATCACGATGCCAGTCACCCCCCCCCCCCTTTTCATGTGCCTGAACACGCCCCTGAAACTCTATATGTAATACATTATGCAAATAATGGAAGCAGAAGCTATCTTATACATCTTGATAGCTATAAATGCCCCTTACATCGCTTCCCGCCAAGCATTGAATACTTCCTGGAACCCCCCCCCCCCCTTTTTCAAGCCCCTGAAACCGCCTCTGCCATGTAATTTTTATGATATTTCATTAACATCAACTAATTTGCACTTGTTGCAATCACCGTAAACCGATGAACTCCTTCATACTTGAGGCAGTTAGGAAGAAAGCATGAAGATCGAATTTCCGTATTATCGCCAAATGTCGCCTCCGAACCCACCCAAAACTGTGCCCTGGAACCGCCTCTGTTCAGGTTAGGAACTCAAAATTTTGACTCCAAATGCGGTATTCAATTCTATGAAAAGTCCCAAAATTTCATGGGCCTGCTCCCAGCCGTTCTGGAGATATCTGCGAAAACATGAGGAGGGGCGGAATCCCCCCCCCCCCTGTTACAAATAGGGTTAAACCGCAAATATACCCTCTTGCGGCGCGTGCTTGGAAATAGCAACCACGTTAAGGAGGAGGCTGGTACTTAGGAGTCATAAGTCAGACAAAAATATAGATATTGCTTTTATTTGTGTTTGGGACATCGTCCATACTTGGTTCTCCAATATATCTTTCAGTTTTTGAATATGCTTGAACAGTTTGATTTTATGGAAATTGTTCCCAAAATAAATCATTTTTTTCATCCCAAAAACAAAATTTGCAAATATGTTACAACTGGAAGATATATTGGAGTCCCAAATATGGACGATGCCCCCCCCCCCCCCCCAAAAAAAAAGAAGTATATATTTTGGGCTGACTTATGTCTCCCTAAGTACTAGCCTCCTCCTTAACTTGGTTGCTATTTCCAAACACGCTCTTGCGGCAGCTTGCTTCTGAGTTCGTAACCGCTATTTTGTCTCAGCCGCGCAAATTACTATACCATCAAATTTGATGCAGATTCTAAGATAAGAAAGTGATGGACAGTAATGCCGATCAAGTACTCGTTATCTGATACAAGTCTCGAAAAACGCCAAAGTCTTAACGCTGATAATTGCTGAAATAATGGACTAAATGAGCATTGAGGTCCCTGGCATATGTCTTAAACGTGTTTAAAGCTCATACAAGTGCAAAAGAGTGCATTTTCTTTCAGGACGGAAATCCATATAATCCCTTTAAGTAAAATAATTGGCCGATAAACAAAGAGACCAAGGTAGAAAAGCGGGACGGGCGTACGCGTTAACCGTACGTAGTCGGCCGGTCGGCGGATCGCCTGGCCCTCAGCGGCTGCGGGGTCGATGCAGCTAAATTACGCTTCGTCGACACTTTTTTGGCCGGAGCGGTTTAATATGGTTTAATATAGCTGGTTTAATGGTAAGTAAACCTGGTTTAATATAGCCTTGGGTCATACCAATGCCCGACCGTGAGTGACTCGTTTCGGAGGTCCCTTCTCTCATGGGTCTTCGAAAGCGGGGGAAGGAGAACGCGTACTTCACTTTCCTGTCGGAACATTGGCCTATTGGCCTAACATTGGCCATTACATGTAACGCCCATTGGCCTACGATTGGCCATTACATGCAACGTCCATTGACCTAACATTGGCCATTAAAAGCAACGCCCATTGACCTAACATTGGCCTATGGAATGGGCGTTGCTTGGAAAGCATCATCTAAGAATGCTAATATCCAGATTTTGGTAGATGCCAGGTGGTGACCCCTCTGCCTACCCTCAGCCACCAGAACGATCCGCGCATGAAAACCCGGGAGTCAAAGGTGTTTCGGTCTAAGTTTACCTACTGGACAAAAAGAGCCACCTAGCGGATGCACCCAAAATATACAACTTAACTATTAGAACTCACCGTGTGCCGAAGAACATTACTTAAGGCGCAGTTCTCATCGGTAAGGCAGGACGGCCAAGTTGGTCGGGGTGGTCGGCGGAGACGTTGATTAGAACAATTCATCGCCTGTAGACAATTGAACGTATGCTGATTGAGGAGGGACTTGCAGAATAGGCATGCAGGTGTGTAGCTGTTGCATCTGGACCGCATCGTATTGTTCAGGTCCAGAAAGAGGTCATTCATCAGACAGGGGTCGCCCTCCACATAGCGCAACAGCGCCGGCTCCGGCACGGCCGCCACCGTGCGTAGTCGCACCGTTTGCCCGTTCCACAAATCGAGCGCGTCCAAGGAGAGCCCATCGGCGAACAGCGGACTCTTGCGGCCACGCATCGAGCGGTATAAGGGAGCGGCCAGGTCGGCAATCCCCAGCTCGAACGTCAGCTGGTCGTAAGCGGCGTAGATAAACGTGCCGACCTGTTTGTTGTTCGGGATATCCACATGGTCGACATTGGCGTAGTTCAATTGGAACAAGCGGCTGAAGCGCTGGAGCTCATCAGGTAATGACCAGTCACTACTCGGCATGGGCACTGAAACCATTTTGTCGTCACCATTCACCCTAGTAATTATCTGGAGTTTGAGACGCATCCCCTGCAGATTCACTATGGCGTCGCCGGGAGATTTCCCACTAGTTTTCTCGGTGAAGCGGATCTCATTCTGACCCGCGTAGACTGCCACCGCCTGGCGCCAAGACCACTGCGGTCGCACGTTCAGGACCCAGCTCGGCGTGACGATGGACGGCAGCTTTAGGTCACTGGTGTGGTATGGTCCGTTGATACGAAACTCCGCGCAGCGACCCCTTTGGCAGTGGGGTAGAATCACGCGCACCTTGGTGGAGAGACCGATACGATGCTCGTGCAACCGCTCTGCGGCGACCGGCTTCGTCCCGCAGAGCCCGGGCATCCCAAACTGGATGAGCGACATTCTGCCTTCTTTCGATAGTCCGAGCGAAGATGCAAAGAGCGTTCTTCCCCATTGGAGCATTCTCATTGTGTTCGACACTATATTGCCATGCTCGTTGTACTGGCTCTCAATCTTGAAAACATATGGTATGTAGACAAACACATCAGGACGCACCAAACTGACTCGTTTCCTGACACTTTTCTTATTCCGGTCGGCTGTCATGGTGAAGCCATCATATGCGATCCACAATGGTGGGTCCGTATCCTTTCCGGTTGAGAAATGTATGCCCATTCCGAACACGACGCCCTTGACAGTGAACTCGATGCTGTCCAAGTTGAATGGACCATCAACTTTATTGAATACCAGTGCGGGTGGGCAGTGCTCGTTCGGATGGTCGGCATCACGATTATATTCGATCAGCTCTAGTTGAATTACGCAGCCGTCACTCAGTTTCGGGTATTTGATGCTCACCGACTGGTTCGCCGTCTCCACGTATGTCTTAGGAAATCCGTCGTGGTCGAGTTCTCCGTTCACGTACATGGCCCCCTGCCTGACATCATACTTCACTTGGGGCTTCATGTGCTGGGTAACATGCAGAGGCAGAGCCACCTGAAACCCGGCCTCCTCTACATCGCCTCGTTTCATGCTCACCTCGCGCACATTCACGCTGTTCCACGGGAAAGGGAACACCATCAGCACCAGACCGAAATCAGGGCACTGTGTGATAGAGTGTCTGAACCAGCATTCGCCGGGCTTGAAGCTCATATGCACCGTCATCAGCTTGGCGCCCAGCGCCGGACAGAGCGTGGTTTTGCCCACCAGCTGTGTCGCAATCGCCAAAGAGTCAAGTCGACCGCTGACTAGATGCTGGATCGCCGTTGGTGACTGGCACTCACTGGCTTCGCGCCTCAGCTTACCGTCTGGGTACTGGATGAGTTGGCTTGGCTGGGGCAGCATTTCACGCACCATATGCCGCTGCGCTAGCAGTTTGTAGTCGGGACGGTCAAGCACTGCTCCCGGCGCGAATCGCAGGGTCGCCGGACTCGGACTCATAAAGAACTCTTGGAGTTTATTGCCCTTGGTATTGCGGAGCATGTAACATTTGCAGTAATGCACATATTCTTTGCGGACCATTTGGACTTCCCGTTCATTCTCGATTTCTATTTTTTGAATCACCAACAATGGCGGACTCTGGCCCTGCCTGCATACGTTGTAGTCGTCGTTGCACAGGTACGGCGCGTGCTTAGACTCGGACCCGTCAATCATTACCGAACATATAGTCGTTATTTCCATGCCAATTGCGGCCGATCCGAGCAACAGTCTGCCTTTGCCTGTTTTTGTCACGGTAAAACCGACATCCGCACGAAGGCGAGGAATTTTTTGCACGTTGGGTTCGAACTGAGTATTTTCCAAACGGCATAGCTCCCCTTTAGGAAGTACCCACGTGCTTCTGCGCACTCGGGTTCTACTTGATTTCCTGTCAGTCAAATAAATGCTCTCTTCTTTCCTTTGTAATGTCATATTCTGAGTAAGTAGCGTTGCGTTTAAAGATGGTGCCGTCGACATATCCCAATTAATCGTTTCGTTTTTTGAAGATGAGACTGTTGGTGCAGAGGAAGTTTCCTCCCCCAGATTTCCTGAAAGCACAGGAGGATTAAACGCAGGTTTACCAATCCATTTCGGATGCCAAACGGGTACTACCGTCAATTTCTATGTTACGTAACTTTGCATGATATGCAGGGATGTAGGAATGTCACGAAAAGTTGCAGGGGGGGGGGGGGGGGGGGGGGGGAAGTGATACTCTGATCTCGTCTTGAGAGAAACCCAACCCCCTATGCAAAATGTATTTGCAAATTTGGACTCTTCTCACCTTGGCCAACTTTTTGCCATCAACAGTTTCATCGACAAGCAAAAAACAAAGAAAAAAAGTGAGGCGCCATGCCCCTTCTTTTTTTAGGTACAGGCGCTACACTTTTAGGGTACAGGCACACTTTTTAGGTACAGGCGTAGGTACAGGCGCTCCCTGTACCTACGCCTATGATGATATTTCAAAAAGGACGGCATTACGGAAATACCACCAGTGTTACAGTCTTTATATTATAGGTATGTACGGAATTTTAGTGATTTAGTTTCATCTCAGCAATGCATACCTGTATGTATAATTATAATGCCTTGTGTAATTATAAAAAAAGGTTAAAAAGTCCTATGTAAGCATTTGAAACGATGTGGAGAGTCTTCAATCATGCATCCTGTATAGTATTATCTCTATCCAGTCGGGTTTTCTGCAGAATGTCGGAAGTATTGTGTACATTGTCTGCATTGTAAACTGCACCTATGCTAGCTACAATGTATTCTTTGAATGCGTTATATTGATAAATTGTGTTGTATTGGGCATAGTCCGAGACATAGTGTTGCAGACAGCACCAAACGTAAGCAGACGCTTACTGTAGGTATTCTAAACAATGTGAACGGCAACTATAAACTGAGGAAATGTGAATGGGTTATCGAGTTAGAATTATTACCTAAATAACCTAATTGTAGGTTCTAACATTCGGAGAGTTTATACAGGTGAAGTTCTTCGATCAATACATACTTAAATATATTATACAATTTGTAATCCAGTTCAGTCCGAATCTAGTACATAGCCAAATTGTCCAATCCAGTCCATATCCAATCCAATCATAGACGTAGGAACGGGGGCAGGGGGCTCTTGGCCCCACTTGTTGGCCACATGCCCCACTTGTTGGTCAGCAATTTTGCTAAAATGTTTTATTTTGTTGAATGAGGAAAAATTGTGGGCATAAGGTATACCAAGACGTGAAGAATCTGCAAAGCATTCCTGTGTAGGGGGTTCTTTCAAAACAAGATTAAAGTTTTACTGATCTCCAGTTTTCGTGACTTTTTATGCCACTGAATCGATTGAATTGCAGCAGTTACTTATGAAGTATGACTAGACATCAGTTACTACATTGCAGCAGTTACTTATGAAGTATGACTAGACATCAGTTACTACATTGCAGCAGTTACTTATCAAGTATGACTAGACATCCCAGTCTCACGATAGAATTGTGGCGTCGTTAAAAACGAGCTTACCCACTGAAGCCGGTGACGGCGAGAGGACGTCAGCCATCGGGCCGGAGACGACGCTGTGTGGCAGCACGGCTCGGTACTGCCGCCGGCCACCACAGCGCCACGGCAACATGGCCGCCGGCACCACCGCCAGAATCACATCCCGCACCAACACCGGACACCGGGCGCCTGCCGCGAGACACCAGCCAGCAGAGGTGAAAACAACAAACTCGAGGCTCACACCGGCAAAGAGCCAGGCTAACTCACTTCCATTTGTTGCGCTCTTATGGCCAATTACTCTAAAAATCAAGTTTTCCTCACGCCTCGGTTCCTAACAATATGTATACAAATCGGCGCTATGGTACATTTGGTAAACACACAACATATTTTGTCAACACGCAGCACATTGTGTCAACACACAGCACATTTTCAACACACAACACATTTTGTGATTGTTACAATGAGTGCTACACATGAAGATAGTGGTGTCTGAATAATTGTACTCCAGAACCATGCAACGTTGCATCGCCTACTGATATTTGTTGTACCTATTGTTACAAGGATGCAAGAATAATAAGATGTTTCCACATTCATCCATGATGACATCACTTGCTGCTTCCATGGGTGATGCAAAATAGTTTTGGACAATTGATGTTTTGCCTATTTGAAGCAGGTAATAGAATCAAAGCATCATTAAATATTCCACAAATAAGATAGAAAACACCATTATTATTTTGGTTCTGGTCATATGAGAGCAATTATTATATCCAAGATGATTTTACATTGACACAGTATTTATGCCAGTATTGAATATTTTACCACCAGAACAGCTGATACAGATCCTGTGGATGCAGTGGCTATTTTGCTCTCAGTATGCCACACATTGTATGTTATTGTTCAGAATCCAACATGATTTTACATTGACACATTTTGTATGCCAGTATTGAATGTTTAACCCTCGCCCAATGGGGGGGGGGGGGCTGACAGCCCTCCCCTGATATTTTTCTTGAATAACTTTTTACACATGCGGCATATCTTGCTGCAATTTTCGGTAGCTGAGTTTAAAACAATTATACGTATGCTGTACAAATTTATTTTAAATTGGTTAAGTTGTTTGGGAGATAATCATGTTTTGATGACGTCATGTTGGTGGAAAAAACGACAAATATTTTTTAAATGGTAAAAAACAGAGTTTTAAAGGAAATTGCACACGCAATTCACCAAAGATACAAAATAGCATTATCTTTAAAATGGCAATCTTGGATTTTCACATTTGTTGCTTTTTTGACCCCCCAAAATAAAAATAAATGATTTTTTTTTTTAAATCCCACAAAAATCAAAATTTCACACAGATATTAGAAAAAAGGAATATATGTAAGATAACTGAGTATGGACAATACGCATACCAAATTTCAAAGTAATATCTTCATTTTTGACTGAGTGATGGCTCCCTAAGTGTAAGAAACTGATGACGTCATTTTTTTAATAACTTTTTTTGACTCTTTTTTCTTTTCTGTATTTCTGAGCCAAAACTGGGTCTAGGAACATGCATTTTTATTTACATTTATAAATTTCTAATTTTTAGGTTTTCTGAAGAGCAAAATCGCTGTTCTGGGCGTGGTAAATCCGAGGTCATTCACTTGACCTGGAAGGTCACCCGTTGACCTGAAACCTAAAAATCGCATACTGTTAGATTCCTCTCATGACAGGCAACATGCTGGTTTTTACTGCATTGCTCTAAGTTGCTTGGTTTGGAAGTTAACAAGGGGGACCTGTCAGCCCCCCCCCCCCCCCCAGTAGGGCGAAGGTGAAAAAAGCTCCCGTAGGGCGAGGGTTAAACACATCATTTTGTTCATTTAATTTGATATGTGATGGAGATAAATAGATTGTGCCAAGATACCTGGAGAAGATTCAAGATCCAGCAAATACATTTCACTAAACTTTGGAAACTTGATCTTGATCCATCAAGAATGTTGACATTAGGTATCCAAAATTTGACCTATAATTTGACAAGCTCTTCAGATAAATCATAGAGCTCCAAGAAAATCCAGGATCAGGGATACTTTTTGAATGAGAGGGGAAGTGGTATTTGCTAACATTTTATTGCACGAAGAAAGGGGAAAATTATCCCTTTCCCCATTCAAATTTATCCCTGTCTACTGACCAGGATCCTCCATGATATTTAACAAACTTTGCATCTATTAATATCACCATCATAATCATCATATATGTATTTGCTTTGACAATAGGTGAAATTCAGGATGGACACATTGGTGCACGTTGCCATCAAAGCAAAAGGATTGGTGCAAAAGCTTACGCTTAAATCAGAGCACCTATCCCTTTGACCACGTAACGCTAGTTGTACCTATCTACTGACCGCCACATCACATCACATGAGTTACCAAGATACTGATTCAGATATAAGGAAGGTAATTCCTGTGATTTTTGTTTATAATGAAGCTTAGTTGCCAAGGAGTAAGTTGAAAGCACTTGCTTGCAATGTAGGTACCTTACTATTCACATGGTTTTCAGTAACAATAAATATTAAAAAGTTAAGCCCCTGGGATATTGACATGTCTGGACCAACGAGATTTACTAAGACTGCTATTATCTTCATTTGAAAGTGCATTTATATGAAACAGGAGCACCTGGCAAGTACAGCCAAGATACTGGCAATTGCCACAAAAGGGCAACAATTAATTACATAAACTGCATAACCACGGAATCTAGGTAAAAGTACAATATTCAAACACATCCTGCTCCAAATCTCATCCTTTTCATGCTATCAGAATCAGGGGCGTAGGAAGAATTTCGCCCAGGGGGGTGGGGGGCAAATGGGATCAGAGGGGCCCTCGTAGCCAAGGGGGGCCCCCACATCATTAAAACAGTACAGTACGTTGTATGTTGTAAAACAACGACAAATAAGTTTTCGACAACGAAAAACTACCCGAAACCACCCATTCTGGATCCGCCCTTGAGTGTATTGAACTCAATCTCAGTCTTCACATTCTCACGTCATTCTGATGGGTCTTCTCTAGCAGTAGCAGTCAGGCACGTAGCCAGGATTTCGTCCAGGGGGGGGGGGGGGGGGCGGCGCCTCGAAAGGGCACCTTCCCGAGCGTTGAAAGGGCCCCTTCCCAAGCGTTGAAAGGCCCCCCCCCAAAAAAAAAACGCATGAAAAGGCACGTTACAAGGCTGGAAAATGCAGTATGGCAGGTATGGCATGGGCCATACCAACGTTTAGGAGCTGGAGTTAACAAACTGCCTGGAACCAGCGACACGAATTTGAATCAGCTATACCAACTCGAATATTTTTTAAGCTCAAGACCTGGAACTCTTAAACCAAATTGCGCCGCGGAGCGGCACGATTTTTTTAGTATTATGCCCTGGGTTGCTTTCTCATCAATGCGTCGCATTGCG
>JAXIVJ010009350.1:0-51340 GCA_036785665.1 Chirona hameri
CTATTTTCTTTAAGCTATTGGTCTGATTTACCTAAGTCGTTTAGGGAAAAGGTTGTTCGGTACCATGCCATTATCTAAAATGCCTCATTGAAAAATGTGAACGTGACCTGAGGTCAAACTGTGACATTATCGGATAAAAAGTTTTGTTTTGCACCATCTGTGCTAATGCGAAAATTGTGGCACTGGGATGACTCGTCTACTTCAATTATCATAAGAGTTATGCGGTACCGCGATTTTTGGCCAAAACCGTATTTTTCACGTGTTTGTGTGACCTAAGGTCAGACGGTAGCAGAGTAAGGTCATCTGTTGTGTTGTGCATGAACTATGGTCCCTTGCGGATGGTTCTGTGCTCAATTGCATTGTTTTGTATTGAGTTTTCTGAGATTGTATAGGGTACCGCGCAAATAGTTATCACCCATTGAAAAAAGAGACATTTTTGACCTGAGGACCTGACAACAGTGACCCGGGATGGTCCAATCTTGGTTTGCGCATGATCCTCACCATGTTCCGAGTATTTTTGCATCAGGAAATGTTTATCTAAGTCAGTTAGGTGAAAAGTTATGGGGTACCGCGTATTTGACCTGTTTGACCTATTGTGACCTATGTAGGTCAAACCGTTGCTTGTATTCCCGTATAACTTCATAGCCCGTGTACATTGGGTGACGGCATTGGGTTTATCGTGTGCAAATTTGGACGAAATTGGAGTTACTTGGAATACGTATTTGAATACGAATAGGAATACGTTGCTGTCTTCATGGACGTTTCGGTACATATGTATAATTATTATCGAATGTACTATTGAGCGCTGGATGCCGATTTCGACTGCCTGGACATGCAGTATCAACATATTCTAGTCAATCATCCCGGCTGTGCTGTCATCATCACCGGCGATCTTAACTGTAATCTACTTGCTGACTCATCTCATCTGCCTTTTAGGAAACTCGCCGATTTTATGTCATCGTACTCCCTGACACAGGTCATCTCCGAGCCTACTTACACGTCCGGTAGCCTTTTAGATGTGTTTATCGTCAATCGAGGCATTCTTAAGTGTGTCGGTACCCGTTTCTGTCATTTTAGCCCACATAGGTTCATTAGGATGGTTTGTAACGTGCCCCGCCCGCGCTCGACCCCGATGATCGTCCGAGCTAGGATTTTACGCAATGTCAACCTGAACGTTTTCCATCATGACCTGCAGTCGTGCGATTGGAGTGGCGTGTTTACAGCCGACAGCGTCACCGACATGTGGGACGTATTCTCCGCAAACCTAGGTGCTGTCCTCGACCGCCACGCCCCCTACAAGGACGTCAAAATACGGAACCCCGCTGCGCCACCTGTAACTGATAGGACCCGTATCCTGATGGCTAAGAGAGCACAGATTCTGCGAACTGACGGACACGGATCCGATACTTACAGAGAGGCCAACAGGGCAGTCAAGTCCGCCATCCGGGCGGATAGGATAGCAGACACTTATGCTCGGATTCAGTCTGACGGGCCCGGCTCGGTGTGGCGTAACATTCGCCACACGGTCAGCGGGAAGAGGGCCGGCCCGAGCGTGTCCCCAGCTGTCAGCGCCGAGACGCTGAACGAGTTTTTTTGTTAACGTAGGCCCGAGAGTGGCTGCCGAGGTGGCTAGCCGGGGTGACGCACCGGATGTCCCAGTCCGTCTGCCCAGAGTTGGGGCTTGCGCCTTCAGCCTACAGCCTATCACACTCATGCAGCTCCACCACACTGTGTTTACTATGCGCAGCACATCGGCGAGTGGGCCTGATGGTTTCTGCATTCGTATTTTCAAACTGGCTTTTAACGTCATCGGCTCCATCCTTTTGCATATCATCAACGCAAGTATCACTCGAAAAGAAATCCCACTTGTCTGGAAACATGCCCTCGTCCATCCAGTTTTCAAGTCAGGTGACTCAGAGAACCCGTCCAACTACCGACCCATTTCACTAGTTCCGGTCATCTCCAAAATCGTGGAAAAGTTCGTCCAGACCCAACTGTGTGAGTCTGATCGGTTAGCCGAGTCCTCCGCTAGGTGGCAGTGCGCCTGCGGGAGAAATACAGTCTTCTCTGAGTCGCCGACGCGTGTGGAGCTGGAGGCTACTACGGACTCGAACATGGCGCAGCCGGCAGGGTCCGAGGGGATCGACCCCGCCTCAGTGCAACTACCCAGTGACGACGACGAACTCGTGCAGCCGGTAGCGATACCGGCGCCGAGTGTTGCGTCCGCTGCGATGGCGAGAGACGCTAAAACCCCACCGACTGGAAGTGACTAGTGACCGCGGTGCTTCGTACCGGCTGTGGCGTCAGCGGTGGGACGATTACGCCATGTTGGCTGGACTGGCTAGCAAGCCACCAGCCCTACAGATGGCGATCCTCCGAACTTGCCTTTCAGATGAGGCAATGACGATCGTGGCGAACTTTGATACGCCAGAGGTGCAGCGGAATGACCTGTCCGCTGTCCTTATGCACCTGGAATGCTACGCCCGCGGCCAGGTAAACGAAGTTATCCAGCGTCGGACGTTCAACATGTGTGAACAACTCGAGGGCGAATCATTTGACGACTTCGCCACGCGCTTGCGCGACTTGAGCAGGGACTGCGGATTCTGAGATACCTGCAGAGACTCTCATCCGTGACCGGATTGTGGTTGGTCTGCGTGACCCCGCAACGATTAAGCGTCTGTGCGCGGTACAACTCCTGTCGCTGCAACAGGCCACCCAGATTTGCCGCTCAGAAGAGGCTGTCGCCCGTGACGTCACAACCATCACCGGCGGCAACGCAAACGCCATCTCCGCCTGTATCACGCAGCCCAACCGCGGCGGCGCCCACCGCCGGGCCCAGAGCAGCCGCGGCGTCAGATTTCAGTCGCGCAGCCCCACCCCTCCCCGACGCCTGTCGGGGGGCCGGTGCACCGCAGACGGGCGTCGCCCCAGCGCCGCCCGCCGCCTGCCGTAACTGCGGCAACCGCCACAGCCGCTCGGCCCGCTGCCCGGCAGCCGACCGTTCATGCTACAACTGCGGTCGGCACGGCCACATCTCCAGATTGTGTCGCAGCCCTCGCCCACCCCACGAGTCGTCGGCCTCCGCCGTTACCCTGGCAACGACCTCCCGTGGATCGGCACCGACAGTTCGAGTGTCCGTGACTGGGCTGCGGACAGCGGTGATGGAAGCGCTGCCGGACACTGGAGCCGACGTGTCCGTCGCTGGTCTGGACTTCGCCCATCGCATTGGAGAGATGAACGACAATCTCCAGCCACCGACGACCCACCCTCGCGCCGTTGACGGACACACGGCCCGTTCTCGTGGCAGTCTGCCAATTCATCTCCGCCTGGGTGACGTCACAGTCTCCGACACGGTGCACATCATTCCAGGGGTGCCCTGCCTCCTGCTCTCATGGAAAACCGCTCGGGCCCTCCGTCTGGTACCGACCGACTATCCACAGCAGATCGCCACCGTGGTTCTCCCAGCCACGCCGCCGCCCGCACGGCGCCGCCGCCGCGCGCCCGAGTCTCCCCCGCGCGGTCTCCGATGTCAGCCGACACTCGATCATCGCGCCGCCCCGCCACGGGCGATAACCGCCGCCGCCGCCGCCGCCGCCGCCGCCGCCGCCACCGAGCCTGGCCGCGGCCAGCTGGCGCCGACGTCACCGCCGACGCCGCCGCCGCCGCCGTCGCTGCCGGCCGCGTCGACGACACATGTGCTGCCCCCTGCCACTGTTCGGCAGACTACAGCGCCACCAACCACCACCGGACATAAAGCCTCGGTCGAGAGCCCGCTCAACGAGTTTCCAGACGTGCTGGACGGTGTCGTCCGGGCGATGCCGGGTGAGAACTTCAAGATCCACCTTCGAGAGAACGCCACTCCATTCGCGGTGCGCGCTCCGCGACGCATTCCGCTATCCCTCCGTGAGCCACTCCGTCAGGAGTTGGACAAGCTGGAGCAGGACGGCATCATCACCTCAGTGGTCGAGCCGACCGACTGGTGCGCCCCAATCGTGGTGGCACCCAAGAAAACCGGTGGCATCCGTCTGTGCGTGGATTTATCCAAGCTCAACCAGTCCGTGAAACGGGAGCTGTACCAGTCCAGCACGCCAGCTGAGTGCGTCGCGTCAATCGTGGCATCCGAGGCCCAGTGGTTTAGCGTTTTTGACGCCGCCAAGGGCTACCACCAGTGCCCTCTGGATGAGTCTTCCCGCCATCTGACGACCTTCATCACACCCTTCGGGAGGTATCAGTACCTCCGTGCGCCGTACGGCGTCTCGTCCATCAGCGAACATTACAACAGGCGGATGGATGAGTGCTTCATCGACATGGACGGTGTTCAGCGCGTCGTTGATGACGTCATCATCTACAGCAAGACGAAGTCCGCACACGTCGCCCGGGTCCGCGAGTTCCTGGCTCGATGACGGGATCGCGGGGTGGCGCTAAACCCGGTGAAGACGCAACACCAGCGGAAGAAGGTCAAGTTCGCCGGCTTTATCGTGGCAGAAGACGGATATCTGCCCGACCCAACGCTCACTAACGCAATCGCAGCGTTCCCAACACCTCAGACGCTGACCGAACTCCGCGGCTTCTTCGGCCTCGTCAACCAGGTGGCCCCGTTCTCAGAGGAGACTGCGGAGCACCTGGAACCGCTGCGTCACCTGTTGAGCACCAAACGAACCTTCGGTTGGGACAGTTGTCACCAGGTGGCGTTCGAAAAGGCGCGGGCGGCGCTATCATCGGTGCGCACGCTCGCCTTTTTCGACCAAACGCGGCCCACTCTGCTGTCGACCGACGCGAGCCGTCTGAAGGGGCTCGGGTTCCTGCTTCAGCAGAAGCAGCTGGATGGCACATGGCGTACAGTCCAGGCCGGCTCCCGGTTCCTGACAGACGCAGAGAGCCGTTACGCCACCATCGAGCTGGAGCTGCTGGCGGTGGCGTGGGGGTGTCACAAGTGCCGCCTCTTCCTCAGTGGGCTCCCCGAATTCGACGTGCTGACCGACCACCGCCCTCTGGTGCCAATCCTCAACTCCAAGAACCTGGATGAGATTGAAAACCCGCGCCTCCAGCGCCTGCGGCAGAAACTGCTGGTGATGACATTCACGGCTCGGTGGCAGCGCGGCACGGACCATCTGGCAGCCGACGCCCTCTCAAGGTCACCGGTGGACCCGCCGACAGAGGAGGACGAGCTGGCCGAGGACAGATCGGCCACAACCGTCGCCGCAATCATCACAGGCGAGGCGAGCGAACTCTGCACCGACCTCAGGCTGGATGAGGTACGGCGAGCGGCAGACCGGGACGAGGAGGCGCAGATCCTTCTTCAGACCGTGATGGACGGCTTCCCGTACCAGAAGGCCGACCTTCCCGCGCTCCTGCGGCCATATTGGCCGGTCCACGACCGCCTCGCTGTCGATGACGGACTGGTCGTGTGTGGTTGCCGGCTCGTCATTCCCCGCCCGATGCGCGCAGCCGTCCTCGCCGAGCTGCACGCCAGCCATCAGGGAAAAGAAAAGACGAAGAGTCGAGCCCGCCAGATTGTCTTCTGGCCCAACATGAACAACGATATCGAGAACATCACCAAGGCCTGCCAGCCCTGCCAGAGGGAACTGCCATCGCTGCCGAAAGAGACGCTGCGCACGCACGAGCAGGCCAGCCGCCCATTCCAACACCTCTGCGCCGACTTCTGTCAACACGCCGGCCAATACTTCCTGGTGGCGGTCGACCCTCTCTCCGGGTGGCTCACAGTCTGCCCGGTCGGCCGACACGCCAGTGCCTCGACGCTCATCAGGGAACTCCGTGGCATCTTCTGCCTGGCCGGAGCCCCAGAAGTCCTCTGGTCCGACAATGGTCCCCAGTTCACCTCAGCCGCCTTCCAGGCGCTCCTGAAAAACTGGGCCGTGCTACACCGCACCTCTTCTCCTCACTACGCCCAGTCCAACGGCCGAGCCGAAGCCGCCGTCAAGTTTGCCGCCAAACTCATCCGCCGCTGCTGGCGTGACGGACACATGAACAGCGACAGCTGGGCGCGGGGAATACTGCAGCACCGAAACACGCCTGGCCCCGACGGCAGGTCGCCTGCCCAAATCCTTCTCAACTCACCGGCAAGAGACATGCTACCCGCCCACCGGCGCTCGTTTGCCCCCCCCCCCCCCCCCCCCCCCCCCAGTGGCAGCGGGCAGCCGACGATGCCGAGCGCGCCGCTGCCGCACGCCAGGAACGCACCCGGACGGCCTACAACCAGCACGCCCGTGACCTGCCTGCTCTCCACATCGGATCGCAAGTCGCCTTGCAGGATCCGGCGACCGGCACCTGGGACCGTCACGGCGTAATCACCGACGTTGGCCCGCATCGGCGTTACTTCATCCGCCTGCCCAGCGGCCGTGTCCTCACCCGCACAGGCGCCACCTTCGCCAACGATACGCCCACGCCCACCCGGACACTGCTGTCACCGTGCCCCTGCCCGGGCCACCCCTGCCAAGGCCTCCCCTGCCCGGGCCGCCGCCGCCCACCGCCTCTGATGCCGGGCCGGTGCAGCCGCCTCCGCCGCCGCCACTGCAGCCGCCGCCGCTGCAGCCGCTGCCGGTGGCTCCGGTGGCCGGCCCGCCACTCGAGGCACCACGGCGCTCTGAGCGACCCCGCCGCCAGCCAGAGCGCCTTATCGAGCTGATGTAAACAGTAATCGCACCGTACGGTCTTCTTTCTCGTGGTGTTTTATTTTGACCTTATGTTTATGCACGTCACCCGCCGGTTGACTGGTGGGGGGGGGGGGGGGGGGTGAGTCTGATCGGTTAGCCGAGTCCTCCGCTAGGTGGCAGTGCGCCTGCGGGAGAAATACAGTCTTCTCTGAGTCGCCGACGCGTGTGGAGCTGGAGGCTACCACGGACTTCGAACACCAACTGCACAGTTTCCTCTCTACTAATCACCTTCTGACTCCAACCCAGCACGGATTCAGACCGCGCCACTCCACGGAAACCGCCCTTCTCAGCATCTCGGACATTGCGCTCTCGGCCATGGATCAGAGCCAAATTTCGATTCTTTGCCTGATTGATCTGAGTAAGGGATTTGACGTCATCAGCCACTCCAAATTGATATCCAAATTGCAGCTTCACTGCATCGAGACAAGCTGGTTCGAAAATTATCTCTCTGGGCACACTCAAAGCGTGAGTTTCACTGATTCGGCCAACAACAAACAGATCTCGGACCCGCGACCTATCGACCAAGGGGTCTTCCAGGGATCCTCACTGGGGCCCCTGCTCTTCACTATCTTCACAAATGACCTCAGCCTTCACGCAGCTGGAGCATTTGTTGTCCAGTACGCCGACGACACCCAAATTCTCGTTTCTGGCCCTAAATCTGACTTGCCCGGTCTCATCGCCCGTCTAGAATCAGTCCTGGCCTCACTGGATGACTATTTCTGTGCAAATGGTCTGAAGGTGAACGAAACTAAGTTTGACCTGCTCCCGATCGGAACGCGTCAAAATCTCCGCACCTTACCGGCATTCACTGTTAAATTCCGCGACGTCGCGCTTACTCCGTGCAGTGAGGCAAAGAATCTGGGGGTGATATTCGACCGCTGCCTCAACTGGGACTCCCACGTGACCTTCGTCAGCCAGAAATGCATGGGCATCTTGGCGGGAATAGCTCAGCTTCGTCACCAGCTTCCACCTGAGATCCTGCCCATCATCGTATCCGCACTGGTCTTTTCTCACATTCGGTACTGCCTCACTATCTTTGGAAACGGTTCGGCTAAAAATCTAGCAGCAGTTCAAAAGATCATCAACTTTGCCGCTCGCATAATCTCAGGAAAAAGGAAGTTCGACCCCATCTCGGCTGCTAGGGAAGAGCTAGGCTGGCTCACGTCTGCGGACTTATTTTATCACCAGACTTTGGCCTCACTTCATCGGATCCGCGTCACCGGTCAACCAGAGTATCTGGCTTCGCAGTTTTACACGAACCGAGAGCGTGCTGATCGTGTGCGCAGTACTAGGCAAGACCATCTGCTCAGTCTGCCTCGCATCACCGGCTCTGCTGCGGGCAAGCGTCAGTTTGTGTATCGCGCAGCTAAGCTCTACAATGAGCTGCCACCTGAACTTGCGACCGTGTCAGTGGCGTCGTTCAAACGTACGCTGAAGAAGCGCCTGCTACCGACGAAGGAGTAGAGCGACGAATCTATTGTATATGTACCTGACTGGGAATATGTGCGTGTGAATGATATTCTATCCACTGTTTTTATACACCCTACGTTTCTTGACTCTGGATTAGGAATAGCCCCCGGACTTCGGTCCATTAGAGGGGATAATCCCACGATGTACAATAAATAAATAAATAAATAAATGCCACCGGTCATCGTTATTTACTATCCGAGGAATATGTATCTGTTAAAACTACCTTTATAATTTCAATATTTTTGCCTCATACCGAAATAACCGAGATGTGCAACCAGGAATCAAGGGGATGCCTGAGGTTTGGCTCCACTCACGATCTGGTTCCAATATCAGCAAATTTCGTTTTCCACGACCTAACCTCTTGGATCCCGGGGTGAAAGTTACCAACATAAAATTACCAAACTTGGCAGTTTGGTTCATTCGGGGTGAAAGCGAAAGTCGGTCGGCTCTTTTTAAGTTCAGCACCCATTGGGCATGCGTAATGACCTGTATACTATAGTATACATCAGGTCTTGAATGCTCATTTTGTACACTTAGTGTTGACAGTGTTCCAGTATCTTACCTGTATCTTGCCCAGCTTCGAATGAGAGTATCTTTGGTACTGGACTATGTCTATTATTTTGTGCATATGTTATCGATACCTCGAGCCATTCAGGCAAACCGAGGGTCCCTCGGGCCCACTCAGGGGCCCCTCACGCCGACTGAAGCCCTCTCAGGCCAACATAGGGCCCCTCAGGCCGACGAAGGGTCCCTCAGGGCCAAGAAGAGTTCCTCAGGCCGACCTGGCCCCCTCAGGCCGAACAAGACCCACTCACCCCTCAACCAGGTCAACTGAGGCCCCCTCAAGCTGGCAGGGGAACCGGCAGGCCGAATAATGGCTCCTCAGGCCAACTGGGACCCCCTCAGGCGGACGAAGGACTCAATCAACTCGACGGAATGTCCTATCAGGCTAACCGAGGCCCTGAGTATGCCGACTGAGGCCCTCTCAGGCCGACAAAGGGCCCATCAGGCCAACAAAGAGCCCCTCAATCCGAGCAAAAGCTCCTCAGGCCGACCAAGGGACCCTCAAGCCGACCGAGGTTCCCTCAACCCGGTGGACGGCCCCTAAAGTCGACCGAGGGCCCCTCAGACCGACTGAGTTCCCATCGAGGCCGACAGAGGCTCCTTCAAACTGACAGAGGCCCCCCAGGCCGAAGAAGATCTCCTTAGGCCGAAAAGCCCCTCAGGTCGACCAGGCCCCCCGCAGGACGATCAAGGGCCCCTCAAGCCGGTCGAGAGCCCCCTAGTCGACCGAGGGCCCCCTCAGGTCGATCAGGCCGACTGAGGGCCCCTCAGGCCAGCAGGGGAACCTTCAGGCCGATTTTCGAACAATTGCTCCTCAGGCCAACTCAGACGGACGAAGTCCTAAATGTATACTATGGTATACAAAGAAGGAAGTGCTGAAACCCTAAATGTGCACTATAGTATACAAACGAGGAAGTTACGAAGGCCTGAAGGATTCAAATGAAACTGAAAGTAACATTTGTTATTGCTCAGGCACAAGCAATGTGTCTATTTAGGTAAGACAGATATTCTGCTAATCTAATCTACATGTGAACAAAAATGGCTACATCTGTACGACAGATTAAATACAAAATCCTTCGAACGAAAATGTTGTCCAGAGCATAGGTGGACAATTGTATATTTCTGTGGGTGTCCAAACACTCACGGAGGCTAGCGAACACCCATACGAAATAAAACGAACATCCATGCAGAATCTCCAACACCCACAACACCCATAAGCGTTTCTCGAAGGGAAAAAGAAATTTCCCCCACTTCAAGGGACTATCACACCTTAACATTAGCTTTTAGTTGAGTTAGCCATTTTGATGGCTTGGCATTGCAATTAAGTATGGTAGCAGTTAAAACACCCACAATGATTTAATCAAAAAGATATTCGAGTTTGATTTTGACATCTGTAAAAAATAAGGCCCATGTGTATTTGAATAGGGCCTCTAAACCGACAGCGTCGTCAGTCGTGTCTCTTTACCCAACTGGTAATGATAGTCGACTTGTTTTTAAGGGACTGTCCTAACCTAACCATATTCGCCATATCGCCAAGGATCACTGCCACATTGGCAAGCAAGCTTGCCGATATGGCGAGGGGTCTGGAGGGGTCTTCCGAAGGGTTTTAATTTTTCTAGTTGTCATCTAGTGGTATCCAAGTTGTCGATCTTTCGTTTGGCTGTATCGGTTTTTACCTAATCTTATCAGAAGTTGGTACAAAAATGCAGAGTAAAAAGTTTTTTGTCGAAAAGTGCGTTTTTCTTTTTTTGACCTAGCACCTATAATTTTTAACCTAAGAGGCTAAAATTTCGGTTACCTCTCTAACTCTCTCACCTAGTATGTCCTGTTCTTTCGTATGTATCCTAGGTGAGCTTTGAAAATAACAGGCTAGCCCAAACAATGATGAGAGGGTATATGATTATGAGCACCACCGTAGTGTCTTATGTAAATTTAGTATAAATCAATTAGGTGCATGTTAGTATAACTTCTTAACTGCTCAACCGATTTTCGATCCGTAAAAAGAATCGGACTCCCCTTGCCATTGTACATCCAAAAATATATCGTTTTTGGAAAAATAATTATAGGTGGCGCCACAGTCGACTTTTTGGTTTTTGGACACATTTCAAACTAATTTAACTTTTTTGTTGCGCAATATTGGGAAAATCCGAGATAGCCAAAAGATGCAACATCAAATGATGCATCGATTGGGTATTACGATGTTTTTTTTATTTTTATTTTTAAATTTTTTAATTTTGCAATAAACAAAAGTGAAGTTTTTTATTTTTAAGTCTTCTCATATGCATTTTTTTGGGGATATGATACAAAGTGAAAAGAAAACACGTTAGACGGTGGATTTTTACCATCAGAGAAATCAAAGATCGGTTGAGAAGTTTTTGAGATAGGAGGGATCCCATTTTCAAATTGACACGTTACCAACATTTTTAAAGTACATAAATCAAAGACGAAAAACGTTATGTAGGGATTTATTTCGATAGAACACCTTAGAATTACCTATATTTGTATTTTTTTGGCATTAACAAAAAATCGTTGTTTGGGGTAGTATATTTTTTGGGGGGGATTTAAAAAAAATATGGTAGATAATTTGATTTCACACAATTTCAACGCCTTGATTTTTCTTGTATATTTTTTTTTCAAAAAAGTTATAGGCTGAAAACTTTTTGGCGTGAAAAAACACGAAATTTGAAGTTGAATGGCAGCAACGTGATATAACTCATAAGAAGCAAAATTCGATGGCAAGTTTGATTCTGCGTTCAAAAAGAAAAAAGTTAACAAACAAAAAAGTTATGAATTTAAAACTGATATTTTCCCCCCCCAAAAAAAATTCCTTTGGAGTATTTTCAAAAACAAAATATGAATCATATGTGAAAATAGATGGGAACTCCGAATATGTTTTCAAATTTGAAATCGGATTGTAAGTTTTTCACTTATTCAGCTCCAAAGGGCCAACAATGTATATGCGTCAAACTTTTGATATACATTTTTTTTTTAGTTTTGAAAAATGTGTCCTATACCAACTGAGCAATCTAAACAAGAATCTTTTTTCAGTTTTGTTGTAGCTTTGTTGGTTTTTGAGTTATCACGGTTACAATTTTAAGAAATTTCACACGTCATTTTTTAAACATGTTTCAGTGTATATAGTTATATGTTGTTCTCATTTGCACCTTGAAATCCTGAGTGTACTACTGTATTAAAATATATCTATTCAATTTTGTTTAATATTCGACTAATCTTAAAACAAATATTATTTTTGGAACCGGCATGAACTGATCATTGTCATTGTGAACGTTGTGATTGATCATTGTGATCATTGAAGGTTTCCTTACATGATCAATTGTCATGTAAGGAAACCTTCTAATCGATCTTTTTACGAGCTCAGTTAATTTAGAGAATTTAATTAAAATTTCAATAGTTTTTCAGCAGTAACTTAAAGGAAATAGTTCACCTTCGGGAAATTTTTCAGAACACGATTTTATTATATTTTTTAATACAGTTTCTTTTTTTATTTTCAAAAATGGTCCTACATCGCGCCAATTCAGGACAGAAGGTCGTACATTATTAATGTTATGGTGTGCATTATTGGTCTGCGCATGCTCCATGGCAGTGCTGGCACTTTCAGACGGTACGGTACATCATATATGCGCCGTATTCCTTCGCCAAAAAGTCAAATATCTTCGGCTGGAGAGTCTTTTCAGCCAATACAAGTTCCAGATAAGGATTTCTCAACACGGGCTACAAAACTGCTATTTCAGTTCAAAACCCATGTTGAAGGTGAACTATTTCCTTTAATAACTAATGGTATAAATGGTAATGTTAAACGTTTCAAAAATCCGCCCTGTTATGGCGGTCAGGAATATATAGATTACAAATTATATCTATAACAGGTATCCTTACAAATGCAAAAATCTTAAAATTGCTATACTTTTTCGACGTTTAAAGACTGATTGATTTTGGTTTAGTTTTGACAATTTATTGAGAATCTTTTTTTCCATTTAAAAAATAAAATATGTCATATTTGTATTATCAAGTTTGTTTTTCTTTAAGAAGCAATTTAACAAAAATCAGTACACTTCAGCATGTAGCGCATCAAAAGGCAATCGCGAAATATTTTTTTTTTTATAAAAAAACAAAAAAACATTGCGAGTTCTTTGGATATATAAGGGAGTATAAGGAATCAAATTGTTTCTTTGTCCAAAAAATAATAACTTTGCAACTAAAAGAAAGCACTTACGTAACCTTTCAATTATAAATTTAGAAAACTTGAAATAAAACATAAAATAAGTCATATATTGATATTTTTTTTTAAAACTTTTAGAAGGAAAATATTTTTAAAACCAAAACGCATGCCTATCGTGTAGCACATCAAAAGGCGATTCCTACATTATTGTTGTTGTATTTATTTTAAAGAATTATTACTGCGAGTTCTTGGCATATATAAGGGAGTATAAGGAAGAAAATTGTTTTTCGAAAAAAATGATTTTGTTACTAGGTGGAAGAACTTACTTAACCTTTCAATTATAGATAAGAAACTTGAAATAAAAAATATAATCAGTCTTTTTTTACTATTAAATTTTATGTTGTCTTTTATATGATTTTTTTTCTTCTATAAAATCAACAGTATTCCGATTCCGATAGGGCAGCAAAAGGCGATCCCAACCATATTTGTAAAAAAAAGTAATTTTACAGCGAGTTCTTGGCATACATAGGATGTCTAAGTCTAAGGAAGGAATAAAATTGTCTAAGGAATAAAATTGTTTTTGGAAACAAAATGATTTTGCAACTACGTGAAAGCACTTACTAAACCTTTCAATTATAAAAAAAACTTCAAATACAAAATCAAATCAGTCATATTTTTATTATTCAGTTTTTGTCTTTATGGGGATATGTTTATTTAACAAAACAAAACACGCTATCAAACTCAAAACGCTATCGTGTAGAAAATCAAAAGGTGATCCCTCGCATATTTTTTTATTATTTAAAAAAAAAATATTATTACTGCGAATTCTTGACATATATAAGGGAGTAATAAGGAACAAAATTGTTTTTTTTAATAATTAATTTTGCAACTACGTGAAAGCACTTACTTACCTTTCAATTATTTGGTAAAAAATTGAAATAAAAAATAAAATCAGTCATATTTTTATTATTACGTTTTGTATGTCTTTAGTGAGAAATAAAAATATTCCTAAAACAAAAACTCATTCCTATCGTGTAGCACATCAATAGGCGATTCCCAACATTTTTTTTTGAAAACATTATTACTGAGTTCTTGGCATATATAAAGGAGTATAAGGAAGAAAATTGTAAAACAAAAATGATTTTGCAACTAGGTGGAATAACTTACTTTCAATTATAAAAAAATTGAAATAAAAAATAAAATCAGTCATATTTGTATTATTAAGTTTTATGTTGTCTTTTATAGGAAACACCTTGTCTATAAAATCAAGTGTTCCGATCACCACTTACTAAACCTTTCAATTATAAACAAACAAACTTGAAATAAAAAATAAAATCAGTCATATTTGTATTAAGTTTTCTGTTTTTTTTTCTGCTTTCAATTATAACAAAATTGAAATAAAAAATAAAATCAGTCGTATTTGCATTATTAAGTTTTATGTTGTCTTTTATAGGAAACACTTTTTCTATCAAATCAACAGTGTTCCGATCACCACTTACTAAACCTTTCAATTATAAACAAACAAACTTGAAATAAAAAAAATAAAATCAGTCATATTTGTATTATTAAGTTTTCTGTTTTCTTTAAAGGAAATAGTTCACCTTCGGGAAATTTTCAGAACAAGATTTTATTATATTTTGTAATACAGTTTCTTTTTTTCTTTTCAAAAATGGTCCTACATCGCGCCAATTCAGGACAGAAGGTCGTACATTATTAATTTTATGGTGTGCGTTATTGGTCTGCGCATGCTCCCTGGCTGTGCTGGCACTTTCAGACGGTACGGTACATCATATATGCGCCGCATTCCTTCGTCAAAAAGTCAATATCTTCGGCTGGAGTCTTTTCAGCCAAGCAAAGTTGCAGATAAGGATTTCTCAACACGGGCTACAAAACTGCTATTTCAGTTCAAAACCCCATGTTGAAGGTGAACTATTTCCTTTAATGGGTAATAATTTGTGTATAAAATTAGCAATGCTACGATCGTGTAGTGCAGCAGAAGGTAATCCCAATCACATTTATTAATAATCCCAATTACATTGAAATTGTACTTTAAATTAAGCAATTTACAAATTAATAACATCAAATATCTTAGGTACATCCATTGGCTATCCAAGACTGAAATCGGTTTGGTTCTATTAATTTTGTTTTTGAAGTTAGAGGCATTCACATCTACCAGTATATAGCCACCATGCAATAGACCCATTAAGCTTGACTACGGAAAAAGTTCGGACTCTATCGGTATTTTGAGGTGTTTGTAGGCCTTTAAGGACAACAAGTATATACCACCCTATTAACGAGAGTACAAAAAAGAAAACTGTCAACACAAAATAATCAGATTTTTGCCGCCAGGTGGCAGCACTTAATGTTTTCCTAAAATGTATAAACCAAATACTTTAAATCAAAATTTGTAAAGTCCAAAAACAGTTTTGGATAAACAATTTAACAGGCTATCTACTGTTTTTTTCAAATTTCCGTTCAGATGAAAATAACATCAATAAAATATAAATACTGAAGAAAAAAAATCACTTTTTTTAATTTTGTGCTTAAAGTTAAGTGTTTTTTAATATTGGTTTCGGTATTTGTAAGTCCTGCATCCGATCTATTTAAAACTGGTATTGATTTGGCTCTATACATTTTGGTTTTTAACTGACAAGCATTCTTACGCAAATTTGTATTGTACTTAAAGTTAAGCAATTTAAAAATTAAATACATCAAATATTTTAGGTACATCCATTTGCTATCCAATATTGAAATCGTCTTGGTTCTATTAATTTTAGTTTTGAAGTTAGAGACATTCCCATCTACAAGTATATAGCCACCGTGCAATAGACCCTTTAAGCCTGACTACGGAACAAATGTTGGACTCTATCGGTATTTTGAAGGGTTTAATAGGCCTTTAAGGACAACGTGTATATGCCACTCTACTAATGAGAGTATAAGGAAGAAAACTGACAAAAACAAATCAGATTTTTTCCGCTAGGTGGCAGCACTTAATGTTTTCCTAAAATGTTTAAAAACAATACCTAAAATCAAAATTGGTAAAATACAAAAACAGTTTTGGATAGGCAATAACACAGGCTATCAACTAATGTTTCAAATTTGTGGTCAGATGAAATTTTCACCTATAAAAAATAAATACTGAAAAAAAAATCACTTTTGCAAATTTTTTGCTTAAATTTAAGTATTTTTTTTAAAATCATTGGCTTATTTAATTAGAAGTCCTGCACCCTATCTTTTAAAAACTAGTAACGGTTTGGCTCTATACATTTTAGTTTTTGACTGAGAAGCGTTCGTACGCAAATTTTAATTGTACTTAAAGTTAAGTAATTTAAAAATTAAGTACATCACATATTTTATGTACATCCATTGGCTATCCAATACTTTAATAGGTTTAGTTTTATTAATTTTGGTTTTGAAGTTAGAGGCATTCCCATCTACCAGTATATAGCCACCATGCAATAGACCCTTTAAGCCTGACTATGGAACAAAGTTCGGACTGTTTCGTTTTTGTAGGCTTTTAATAGGCATTTACGGACAACAAATATATGCCCCTATACTAATGAGGGTATAAGAAAGAAAACTGTTCAAAAATAAATTCAGATTTTTGCCGCCAGGTCGCAGCATTTAATGTTTTCCTAAAATGTATAAAACAAATACCTAAATTCAAAAATGGTAAAATCCAAAAACAATTTTAGATAGGCAATGTTACATGCTATCAACTGTTGTTTTCACATTTTCACTCAGATGAAATTTTGACCTATAAAAATATAAATACTGATAATTTGTATTATTGCTTTTATGCTTAAAGTTAAGTAATTTTAAAATTATTTGTTTCTTTATTTTAAAGTCCTGCACCCTATCTATCAAAAACTAGTACGTTGCTCAAGCTAGCAGCAGGTTCAGCAGATGGATATCCATCTGTAGATGGATATTCAAACTGAAACGGACCCCTCAGATTGGGCCCAAAAGCTCCTAAATCATAGAACTTAATGTCCTGATCATGATGAGCATAAAAGCTAAGCTCGGCCCGCCCTAGTGGAGAAGTTACAATGGGTTAAAGGTCGAGGTCATGTGGAGCGGACCCCTACGATTTCACTGAAAATCTACAATATGATACAATTTCACCTCCTGGTTACGATACGCATAAAAGCTAAGCTCGGCCTGCCTTAGTTAAGAAGTTACCATGGGTCAAAGGTCAAGGAAATTGGGGCGGACCCCTACGATTTCGCTAAAAATCTACAACGTGATAAAGTTTCACCTCCTGATTACGATACGCATAAAAGCTAAGCTCGGCCCGACCTAGTTAAGAAGTTACAATGGGTCAAAGGTCAAGGTCTTCGGGGCGGACCCCTACGATTTCTCTAAAAAATCTGCAACATAATATAGTTTGACCTCTTGATTACGATAAGCATAAAATATAAGCTCGGCCCGGCCTGGTTAGGAAGTTACAATGGGTCAAAGGTCGAGGTCATCTGGAGCGGACCCCTACGATTTCACTGAAAACCTTCAATATGATAACGTTTGACCTCCTGATTACGATGCGCATAAAAGCTAAGCTCGGCCCGACCTAGTTAAGAAGTTGCAATGGATCAAAAGTCGAAATCATCTGGGGGCTAAACTTCATGAAAGTCAACCTTGAGCCTTGCGTTGACAAACGCACGTTCTTCGAGTTCGTCGTGTGGTTGCGTCTTCTATCATTGTTATTTATTGTTTATATTGTTGGAATTTGCTTGCGTTCCTTTTAATCTGTGACCTAGGCAATGTACAGCTTTATTGTAATAATCGGGCAGTAATCAGTAGCTGTATAGGGAATAGTTCGCCTTTAACATGCATTTTGAACTGAGATAGGAGAATTGCAGGTCCTGGTTCAGGTAAAAAATGTGCGTTGTAGTGCAATGATTTCATTAATGTCTTGTGCCAATATGTCTTTGCTTGTATTTTTTGTTGGATGTGTTTATTACCACTATGCTGTTTGCATTGAATGCCTATTTCATTTACTTACCATTTTTTAGTAAGATACTTCATTTCAATGTGTTAACATGATGGGATCCCAGTCAGACATGCATTCCAAGGTTATTGCAAATAAGATGGTCTGCTTCCCCCCAAAAGTATAAACTACATATATCATATATAATTCTAACAAAGGTTTGCTATTGTTGCAGACGGAAACGTCATGCAAGCCCTGGCATTTAAGCTGGAACTGTCCGTGGCACGCTTCAAATCCTCCAGAGATTCTGCAGCTTATCACCGACGTCGGGATGTCCTCTCAGAAGTTCTTGCAGCGCATGCTCAAATTCAATGTGCACTCTGGAATGGGAGCTCTGGCAACAGCCGGCCTGTGAAATTCTGACAGCTCAGCTCCATGCCAGTCTGTACAGGCGAGTGAAGCTCCATGCCAGTCTGTGCAGGCGAGTGAAGCTCTATGCCAGTCAGTGCAGGCGAGTGAAGCTCTATGCCAGTATGTGCAGGCGAGTGAAGCGCTATGCCAGTCTGTGCAGGCGAATGAAGCTCTATGCCAGTCTGTGCAGGCGAGTGAAGCTCTGTCAGTCTGTGCAGGCGAGTGAAGCTCTATGTCAGTCTGTGCAGGCGAGTGAAGCTCTATGCCAGTCTGTGCAGGTGAGTGAAGCTCCATGCCAGTCTGTGCAGGCGAGTGAAGCTCTGTGCTAGTCTGTACAGGCGAGTGAAGTTCCATGCCAGTCTGTGCAGGCGAGTGAAGCTCTATGCTAGTCTGTGCAGGCGAGTGAAACTCTATGCCAGTCTGTGCAGGCGAGTGAAGCTCTATGCCAGTCTTTGCAGGCGAGTGAAGCTCTATGCCAGTCTGTGCAGGCGAGTGAAGCTCTTTGCCAGTCTGTGCAGGCGAGTGAAGCTCTTTTCCAGTCTGTGCAGGCGAGTGAAGCTCTATGCTAGTCTGTGCAGGCGAGTGAAGCAGACGAAGCTCCATGCTAGTCTGTGCAGGCGAGTGAAGCTATATGCCAGTCTGTGCGTTCCCGAGGCGCGATGGCTACCGCGGCGGCAGGGACGGCTATCAGGACGGCCGGTCGCCGCTGCCCGAGACGGACCCACCACCACCGCCCGAACAGCCGCCGTTGCCGCCGGATGACTGGGCCGCCCCCCGTCTCCACCGCCAACACCGACAAAGGGAGACGGAGAAGACGGCAGTCAGTCCAGGTCGCCACCGCCGCACCGCCAGCTCACGGCGGCACTGCGCGCGGCTGCACGCCGACCATTGGACGGACGCCGTCAGTCCAGGTCGCCACCGCCAGCTCACGGCGGCACTGCGTGAGTCTCCACCGACCCGCGGCACCGCGTGCGTCTCCACCGACCCGCTGGACAGACGCCCTCCCGCTGGTGATGCTCGGCATCCGCTCCGCGCTGAGGCTGCAGCATCGGCTGCAGCCTCAGCGCGGTGAGGCCTCCGCTCGCTCCGCCGTACGACGGACCCTACCGCGTCGTGGCACGGAGCCCGAAGACGGTGACCGTGGACCGCGGTACCCGGCACGACGTCGTCTCGGTGGACCGTGTCAAACCAGCCCACCTGGACAACTCACCACCGCCGACAGCGCCACCTACCCCATCCACCTGTCGCCAACCGCGCGGCAACCTGCCGCGGCACCCGGCCCATCACCACCAGACCCCGGAGCTGTTCCTGCGCCCGTCGGACCACAGCGAGACGGCGCCACCCGACCAAGGACCACGCCTTCCGCCCGCTGCCGGGCTGGCAGCGCCATCGCCAGCAGCCGCACCCGCTGCGACGCCAACGCCAGTCGTCCAGCCTCCGCCTCCCGTCGCCCTGCCACCCCCCATCTTGCGGACCCGCTCGGATCGCGCGGTGCAACCGCCGGCGCGTTACCGCCGGGTCACCTTTGGTGGACGCGTCTATGGGGGGAGGAGGGGAGCAATGTAGGCGTCATTGCATCTTGCTTGTGACTCGCCCAGGCCGCCGCTGCGACAGCAGCGCCGCCACTGTCGCTGCGACAGCAGCTGTATTCATAGTGCGTGCACTGGCCGCTATGCCGCAGCACCAGTTTCTCAATACTTTTTCATACCTGCATTATTCACCTTCAGAATCTCACGCAACTGTGTTTTTCTCTTTCATTAATGATTTCATATTCTAATTATCATTTTCACCTATGTTCATCAATGCACCAACTTCTTATTTAAAATATCTGTTTCTCCGTCCGACTCCGCGCTCACGCACCTAGCGTCTTCCTTCTTCTTGCCGGGACCCTCGAGCCGTCCGGACGTGTTGCTGACCAGAACAATATACATATTCATGTCGCGTATACGAAGCAATTGTTAGTGACCGCTACATAGCGTCGCTAAAGGTACCAGGTCAGACCACCAGGGGCCATGACAGGAGGGCACCAGGTCAGACCACCAGGTGGCCGGACAGGAGGTACCAGGTCAGACCACCAGGGGGCAGGACAGGAGGTACCAGGTCAGACCACCAGGGGGCAGGACAGGAGGTACCAGGTCAGACCACCAGGGACAGGCCAGGAGGTACCAGGTTAGACCACCAGGGCAGGGCAGGAGGTACCAGGTCAGACCACCGGAGGGCAGGGCAGGAGGGTACCAGATAAGACCACCATGGGGAGGACAGAAGGTACCAGGTACGACCACCAGGGGGAAGGACCGGAGGGTACAGGTCAGACTACCAGGGGGCAGGACAGGAGGGTACCAAGTCAGACCACCAGGGGCAGGACATGAGGTACCAGGCCAGACCACCAGGGGACAGGACAGGAGGTACCAGATAAGACCACCAGCGGAGGACAGGAGCATGCCAGATTATAACTCAGGGGGAAGGACAGGAGGGCACCAGATAAGAACCCAGGGACAGGACAGGAGGGTACCAGGTCAGACCACCAGGGGCAGGACAGGAGGTACCAGATAATACCACCAGGGGCAGGACAAGAGGGTACCAGATAAAAACCCAGGGGCAGGACAGGAGGTACCAGATAAGACCACCAGGAACAGGACAGGAGGATACCAGATAAGAACCCAGGGACAGGACATGAGGGTACCAGTTCAGACCACCAGGGGGAAGGACAGGAGGGCACCAGGTCAGACAACCAGGTGGCAAGACAGGAGGGTACCAGGTCAGTCCTCCAGGGGGCATGACAGGAGAGTACCAGGGTAGACCACTAGGGGCAGGGCAGGAGGTACCAGATAAGACCACCAGGAACAGGACAAGAGGATACCAGATAAGAACCCAGGGACAGGACATGAGGGTACCAGTTCAGACCACTAGGGGCAGGACAGGCGGTACCAGATAAGACCACCAGGGGAGGACAGGAGGGTACCAGATAAGAACCCAGGGGACAGGGCAGGAGGTACTAGGTCAGATCACCAGGGGGCAAGACAGAAGGTACCAGGTCAGACAACCAGGAGGCAAGACAGGAGGTACCAGGTCAGACCACCAGGGGCAGGACAGGAGGGTACCAGATAAGACCACCAGGGGGCAGGACAGGAGGGTACCATGTCAGGGCACCAGGGTACAGGACAGGAGGTACCAGGTCAGACCACCAGGGGCAGGACAGAAGGTACCAGGTCAGACCACCAGGGTACAGGGCAGGAGAATATCAGGTCAGACCACCAGGGGCAGGGCAGAAGTTACCAAGTCATACCACCAGGGGGCAGGACAGGAGGTACCAGGTCAGACCACCAGGGGAAGGACAGGAGGTACCAGGTCAGACCACCAGGGGAAGGACAGGAGGTGCCAGGTCAGACCACCAGGGGCAGGACAGGAGGTACCAGATAAGACCACCAGGGGACAGGGTACCAGGTAACACAACTGGGGTCAGGGTGTCTGATCCACTGGGGGGTCAGGGTCCTGCCCCTGGTGGTCTGCTCTGGTACCCTCCTGTCCTGTGCTTGGTGGTCTGATCTGGTACCCTCCTGTCCTTGGTGGTCTGATCTGGTACCCTCCTGTCCTGTGCTTGGTGGTCTGATCTGGTACCCTCCTGTCATGGCCCCTGGTGGTCTGACCTGGTACCCTCCTGTCCTGCCCCCTGGTGGTCTGACCTGGTACCTCCTATCCTGTCGCCTGGTGCTCTGACCTGGTACCCTCCTGTCATGGCCCCTATGGTGGTCTGACCTGGTACCCTCCTGTTCTGCCCCCTGGTGGTCTTATCTGATACTCTCCTGTCCTGCCCCTGGTGGTCTGACCTGGTACCCTCCTGTCCTGCTCCAGGTGGTCTTATCAGTTACCTCCTGTCCTGCTCCAGGTGGTCTTATCAGTTACCTCCTGTCCTGCCCCCTGGTAGTCTGACCGGGTACCTCCTGTCCGGGCGCCTGGTGGTCTGACCTGGTACCCTCCTTTCCTGGCCCCTGGCGGTCTGACCTGGTACCTTCCTGGCCTGCCCCCTGGTTGTCTTAACTGATACTCTCCTGTCCTGCCCCTGGTGGTCTGACCTGGTACCCTCCTGTTCTGCCCCTTGGTGGTGACATTAAAAGCCCATGTGGGAAGAGGCATGTTCTATTGGTTGGTTTGACACTCGCACAAACATCGCACACTCCCACGAACGAACTCGCAATACACTCGCAGGAACATGCAGAACGAACATGCACAACATGCAGAACATGCAGCGTTCTGATTTTAATTACGTATAATCGTGATGTCATGTGGACACTGTGTATCGCTGCAGGACGCGACTCGCCAGATAATAGCATACATGGATCACCAACGTCTCTGTCGCCATATCAAGTAACACTGATTACAAAAATAAATTACATAACATGAATCACGAAGCTATTACCATAACACAATGTACAAGTCATGGATCATGTACAATAAGTGTTGTACTTTGAGAATCTTGCAAGTTCGTTTTACACATACACCATACAGACATCTAAACACTGCAAGTGGTGCGTACACAGCGGGCAAGTGGATTTACACATTGAAGAACGAACAGCAGGACAGACGCACGTCCTCCCATCGTCGCGCGTGGTCACCGCCGCAATCGACAACCGTAGTCGTTCTCATCGTTTTACTGTTCTTCCTCCGGGTACTCCTGACCGTATCCGTCTCCCTGTTGGCCGTACGCACGACGCGTCGGTGTCGTATCCCTCCTCCGAGTATCCCTGCTGCTCCTCTCCGCACTGGTTGTACTGGTTGAACTGGTCATGGTGGCCGCGGCCTCCGCGGCCAGCCGGCTGATACTGCCCTCTACCTGCCGGCTGACCTTGGGTTGGCGGACCGCCGCGGGTGGGATGCTGTCCTCTGGTGGGCGGGTGGCCCCGGCCCGGGGCCTGGACCCATTTGTGTTGAGAATTTTCCGTCTGCTGCTGAGCGTCACCTGCTGAGCCAGCATCTCCGTCTTCCTTTGTCGGTGTTGGCGGTGGAGACGGGGGCGGCCCAGTCATCCGGCGGCAACGGCGGCTGCTCCGGGGGCTGCTGCGGCGGCGGCTGTTCGGGCGGCGGTGGCGGGTCCGTCTCGGGCAGCGGCGACCGGCCGTCCTGATAGCCGTCCCTGCCGCCGCGGTAACCATCGCGCCTGCTGTCCCTGCCGCCGCGGTAGTCATCGCGCCTCGGGAACGCACAGACTGGCATAGAGCTTCGCTCGCCTGCACAGACTAGCATGGAGCTTCGTCTGCTTCACTCGTCTGCACAGACTAGCATAGAGCTTCACTCGCCTGCACAGACTGGCAAAGAGCTTCACTCGCCTGCACAGACTGGCAAAGAGCTTCACTCGCCTGCACAGACTGGCATAGAGCTTCACTCGCCTGCACATACTGGCATAGAGCTTCACTCGCCTGCACAGACTGGCATAGAGTTCCACTCGCCTGCACAGACTAGCATAGAGCTTCACTCGCCTGCACAGACTGACATGGAGCTTCACTCGCCTGCACAGACTGGCATGGAGCTTCACTCGCCTGCACAGACTGGCATAGAGCTACACTTGCCTGCAGACTGGCATAGAGCTTCACTCGCCTGCACAGACTGACAGAGCTTCACTCGCCTGTACAGACTGGCATAGAGCTTCACTCGCCTGCACAGACTGGCATAGAGCTTCACTCGCCTGCACAGACTGACATAGAGCTTCACTCGCCTGCACAGACTGGCATAGAGCTTCACTCGCCTGCACAGACTGGCATGGAGCTTCACTCGCCTGTACAGACTGGCATGGAGCTGAGCTGTCGGAATTTCACGGGCCGGCTGTTGCCAGAGCTCCCATTCCAGAGTGCACATTGAATGTGCATGCGCTGCAAGAACTTCTGAGAGGACATCCTGAAGTCGGTGATAAGCTGCATAATCTCTGGAGGATTTGAAGCGTACCGCGGACAGTTCCAGCTTAAATGCCAGGGCTTGCATGATGTTTCCGTCTGCAACAATAGCAAACCTTTGTTAGAATTATATATGATATATGTAGTTTATACTTTTGAGGGGAAGCAGACCATCTTATTTGCAATAACCTTGGAATGCATGTGTGAATGGGATCCCATCATGTTAACACATTGAAATGAAGTATCTTACTAAAAAATGGTAAGTAAATTAAATAGGCATTCAATGCATAACAGCATAGTGATAATAAACACATCCAACAAAAAATACAAGCGAAGACATATTGGCACAAGACATTAATGAAATCATTGCACTACAACGCACCATTTTTTACCTGAACTAGGACCTGCAATTCTCCTATCTCAGTTCAAAATGCATGTTAAAGGTGAACTATTCCCTATACAGCCTCTGATTACTGCCTGATTATTACAATAAGCTGTACATTGCCTAGGTCACAGATTAAAAGGAATGCAAGCAAATTCCAACAATATAAACAATAAATAACAATGATAGAAGACGCAACCACACGACAAACTCGAAGAACGAGCGTTTGTCAACGCAAGGCTCAAGGTTGACTTTCATGAAGTTTAGCCCCCAGATAATTTCGACTTTTGATCCATTGCAACATCTTAACTAGGTTGGGCCGAGCTTAGCTTTTATGCGCATCGTAATCAGGAGGTCAAACGTTATCATATTGAAGGTTTTCAGTGAAATCGTAGGGGTCCGCTCCAGATGACCTCGACCTTTGACCCATTGTAACTTCCTAACTAGGCCAGGCCGAGCTTATATTTTATGCTTATCGTAATCAAGGTCAAACTATATTATGTTGCAGATTTTTAGAGAAATCGTAGGGGTCCGCCCTGAAGACCTTGACCTTTGACCCATTGTAACTTCTTAACTAGGTCGGGCCGAGCTTAGCTTTTATGCGTATCGTAATCAGGAGGTGAAACTTTATCACGTTGTAGATTTTTAGCGAAATCGTAGGGGTCCACCCCAATTACCTTGACCTTTGACCCATTGTAACTTCTTAACTAAAGCGGGCCGAGCTTAGATTTTATGCGTATCGTAACCAGGAGGTGAAACTGTATCATATTGTAGATTTTCAGTGAAATCGTAGGGGTTCGCTCTACATGACCTCGACCTTTGACCCATTGTAACTTCTTAACTAGGGCGGGCCAAGCTTTTATGCTCATCATGATCAGGACGTTAAGTTCTATGATTTAGGAGCTTTTGGGCCCAATCTGAGGGGTCCGTTTCAGTTTGAATATCCATCTACAGATGGATATCCATCTGCTGAACCTGCTGCTAGATTGACCAACGTCAACTAGTAACGGATAGGCTTTTATTTTTTGTTTTTAACTGAGAAGCGTTTGTATGCAAATTTTAATTGTACTTAAAATTAAGCAATTAAAAAATTAAGTACATCACATATTTGATGTACATCCATTGACTATTTAAGACTGAAATCGGTTTAGTTCTAATAATTTTGGTTTTGAGGTTAGAGGCATTCCCATCTACCAGTATATAGCCACCATGCAATAGACCCTTTAACCCGCAACTTACTGGGGGGTGTAATAGCTTATGGCCTGATATCTAGGTGTATCAAGTCTTGAGCGGTCTAATATATGAGAAACACTACTGATAAAGAACTGAGTGTTTATATGAGGCGTGTCAGGGATACACTGTCAATACACACAATCCGGTACGAGCGCGTGTTCTATCGAATGTCACTTCTGCGCCATTACTGTAAGTTTCTAAGGATACTAAATCAAGTCTGTCGAATTGACAAAGCATTGACCATCACAGGGGGAGCTATTTTTTGCCCCCCCTCCCGTTATTTTGCGCTGACTCCTAAACGAACACCGGTATCGTCACTAAACTTGCAGTACCTTCTCTCACATCAATTATACACATGTTGGCAAAAGGAAAAATATGAGGCTATGATAAGTCAACCGGAAATCACGTCAGAGTGACGTCATGTTCTTCGGTTTTTGTTGCAAAATAATGGTTTGCGGAAAACGCTGTCAAAGGTACGATATTAGAGATAAACTAATTTGTTGTAAATCAAATTACTGACAATAGACCGGGCTATGAAACTGCTATCTCGGATTTGTGAGTTTTTTTTAAATTCAAAATTTTGAGAAATCCAAATACATTTTTTTTAAACAAAATTTTCAAGAAAAAATCAGAATTTTAAAAAACCCGGAATATATGTGATGGAGACGCATACGGCGAATATGTGTACCAAATTTAAAGTCGATATCTTTAAAAATGACTGAGTTATGACCTTTAAAGGACAAAAAATGACCACTTCTCACAGCATTACTATGCATAAAAAACGCATTTCCATTTTTACTTTTTACTTCTATCTATATGGAACAAACAATGTTCTAATGTCATTTTTCGCGTTCTAGACGAAAAAAAAACTATAAACATGTGTTACAACGCCTAATGACCGTAATCTGCAGTTTGACCTCGTGACCTCGGATGACCTTGACCTGACCCAAGGTCATACACAGCTTAGAAAGGTACTTAGAAGTGTCAGACACACGAATCATACCGATTTATCGACAGCTTATGCGTTTAATATCGCAATTTTGCGCGACAATTCCATCCATCGAGACCTTTTGACACGGTCAAACATTTTGTACTTGACCTGACCTGTGACGTCATCGGTGACCCCGAAGTCAACAATATTATGTTTCCCTCGATAAATTTCCCAGGGCTATCGAATGCCGTTTGCATTCTTACTTTCGGTCCAGTAGTTCCTGAGATCAGATGGGGGGGGGGGGGCTAAAAATAGCCCCCCTCCCCCCTCCCCCAGTAGTCGCGTTATGAAATATACCCCAGTAACTCGCGGGTTAAGCCTGACTACGGAACAAAGTTCGGACTCTATTGTTTTTTTTAGGCTTTTACTTGTCCTTAACGGACAATGAATATATGTCTCTATACTAATGAGAGTATAAGTAAGAAAACTATTCAAAAACAAATTAAAATTTTTGCCGCCATGTGGCGGCACTTATTGTGTTCCTAAAGTGTATAAAACAAATATTATAAATCAAAATTTGTAAAATCCAAAACAGTTTTAGATAGGTAATAGAACAGACTATCTACTGTTGTTTTTAATTTCCACCCAGATTCAATTTTGACCTAAAAAATATAAATACTGAGAGAAAAAAAATTGTTCTTAAAGTTTTTTTAATAAAATAATTGGTTTAATTTCCACCCAGATTAAATTTTGACCTAAAAATATAAATACTGAGAAAAAAAAACATTTTTTTTTTCAATTTTTGTTCTTAAAGTTAAGTATTTACAAAAATAATTGGTTTCTTTAGTTAAAAGTCTTGCCCCCTATCTATTTAAAACTAGTAACGGTTTGGCTCTATACATTTTAGTTTTTAACTGAAAAGCGTTCGTAAGTGTATAAAACAAATATTTAAAATCAAAATTTGTAAAATCCAAAAACAGTTTTAGATAGGCAATGGAACAGGCTATCTACTGTTGTTTTTAATTTCCACCCAGATTCAATTTTGACCTAAAACATATAAATACTGAGAAAAAAACATTTTTGCAATTTTTGTTCTTAAAGTTAAGTATTTTAAAAATAATTGGTTTAACTTCCACCCAGATTAAATTTTTACCTAAAAAATATAAATGCTGAGAAAAAAAGCATTTTTTTCCAATTTTTGTTCTTAAAGTTAAGTATTTGTAAAATAATTGGTTTCTTTAGTTAAAAGTCTTGCCCCCTATATATCTAAGACTAGTAACGGTTTGGCTCTATACATTTTAGTTTTTAACTGAAAAGCGTGCGTACGCAAAGTTTCATTGTACTTAAAGCTAAGAAAATTAAAAATTAAGTACATCACATATTTTATGTGACTTAATTTTTAATCACATATTTTATGTGATTAAAAATTAAGTACATCACGACACCAATTATTAGGTGTCGTGGTAAACAATAGACTATCAGCGTCAGACCAGGTTGTAGAAGCTAGGAAAAAGGCACTTAGAATGCTAGGGGCCATTAACAGAAATGTTTCCTACAAGAGTGAAAAGGTAATAACAAAACTGTATTGTGCATACGTTAGACCACATTTGGAGTATTGTGTACAAGCCTGGTCTCCAACATATGAGAAAGATTGCTGGTTGTTAGAAAGAGTTCAAAAAAGGGCAACAAAAATGATTAATTGTCTTGGTAGTTTACCTTATGAAGATAGATTAAGGAAATTGGGTATGTTTTCACTTAGATATAGAAGGCTAAGAGGAGATCTAATTGAAGTCTTCAAATTTGTAAATAGTCAGCATTCTGGATATTTAAAGGGTATGTTTGAGTTCAATAGGGAAAATCGAGGTAGAGGTCATCAGCATAAACTCATGAAACAAAGTAGGACTAGGCTACGACAGTCATTTTTCAGTAGAAGGGTTGTAGGACATTGGAATATGCTACCAGGGGATGTCGCTGATGCAGTGACACTTGCTTCCTTCAAAATTAGATTGGATAAATACTTTACAGAGAAGGGATTAGTTCATAAATACTCGTGGGATTAGCCTTCTTTTATGCAGGTAGAGTAAGGTGATTTGAAGGGGCGAGACTGGTGGAGGGGGGGGGATGGGGGGGGGGGGGGGGGGGGTGCAACCTCGGATGGGCCCAAGAGGCTCTTTGTTGCACTTTTCTTTTATGTCTTTATGTCTTATGTGCATCCATTAGCTATCCAAGACTGAAATATGTTTGGCTCTATTTTTTTTTTTTTTTTAAAGTTAGAAGCATTCCCATCTACCAGTATATAGCCACCACGCAATATGCCCTTAAGCCAGCCCTAAGAACAAAGTCCGGACTCTATCGGTATTTTTAGGTGTTTAATAGGCCTTTAAGGATAATAAATATATGCGGCTATACTAATGAGAGTATAAGGAAGAAAACTGTTTTAAAAAAAACAGATTTTTGCCGCCAGGTGGCAGCACTTCATGTTTTCCTAAAATGTATAAAACAAATACTTAAAATAAAAATGAATAAAATCTAAAAACAGTTTTGGATAAATTATAAAACAGGCTATTAGCTGGTGTTCTCAAATTTGCGCTCAAATGAAATTTTAACCTATACAAAATATAAACACTGAAGCAAAACTTTTCAGATATTTTTCTGAAAGTTAAGTATTTCTAAAATTATTGGTTTCTCTGTTTGAAACTACTGCACCCTATCTATCTAAAACTAGTAACGGTTTGGCTTTCTAAATTTTAGTTTTTAACTGACAAGCGTTGTTACGCAAATTTTAATTGTGCTTAAAGGTCGGGTTAAATACGGGTTTTTCCCAAAATAATTGAGTTACATAGTGAAACGTACTTATAAAGGTAGTAGAAGTCCCACGGTAGCCACATTTTTCTGGAAATGACCTCTTCTGCACGTAAGGACATTCCAAAGTGCGCGGTGATGCCACCGCATATTTTCTGCAGGACCGGCTGATGCAGAGCCAGTCATCTCTTTTATGCTAATAAAAACACCTCACGTATGGCATATTTCCGGTAAAATAAGCAGTATTTGAAAGAAAATAAACTTGTTTTGTTCCAACGACAGCAGCAGTTACCTAGGTTTCCCATAAAATTATATGTTTTTCATGAATTTTCATGTCAAAAAATGAATACGCCACCACCAAATTCTCAACGCTTAAGGCCAGAGAAAAGAAAACAAAAAAAAAACACAAAACCTCAACGAACAGTGTGTAGTAATACAAAGTCCCGTCAGTTTTGAATTGCATAATAATTTTGTGTTCCAGTGTAGGACTTGCAGATAATTCAAAACTCTCAAATTGATCTTAAGATAAAAGTGGTGGACAGTAGTGCCAATCAAGTACTCGTTATCTGATGTTAGTCTCGAAAAACGCCCAAGTTTTAACGCTGATAATTTCTGAAATAATGGACTAAATGGGCATTGAGGTCCCTGTTATATGTCTTAAACGTGTTTAAAGCTCATACAACTGCAAAAGAGTGCATTTACTTTCAGGACGGAAACCGGTATACTCCTTTTAAAGTTAAGCAATTAAAAAATTAAGTACATTAAATATTTTAGGCTTATCCATTGACTATCCAAGACTGAAAATTTTCCTTAAAAAGCGAACAGTATTCCCATCGTGTAGAGCATCAAAAGGCAATCCCAAAAATAATTATGTTTAATTTTCAAAAAAAAAATTCTGAGAGTTCTTCGTATGCATATTATAATATATGGAATACAAATGTTATTTGATAAATCCTAATTTTCCACAAAGTGAAAGCTTTTTCGTTCAATTATAAACAAAAAAACTTCAGACAAAAATTAAAGAATAAAAGGATGGGGAAATAAAATCTTAAAAAACAATATTTGTTTCCATCATATCAAACATTAAAAAAACCGATATCCATATAATTGGGTAATTTTTCAAACAGCATTTGTATGAGTTATAGGCATATATAGTTAGGTGAAATTGGAACTATTTTTAAGAAAAAAAGTGTTTTTATAGCTCATATTACGCACAAACTGCTGGAGGTTTTATTTTATCTTAATGTTTTTTAAAATCCTCATTATAGTCTGTTTGCAATTTCGGTGTTTTCAACAAAATACATGATAAATACACTAAAAAGGCATCATTAGAATTTCGAATGCCGCTTGTATAAAATACAGCAAACAAAAGATCGAACATTTTCATATTCTGTTTTTTTTATTGTTTTTTTTAAGGAGAAAAAAATATATTAAAAACATTAGTGTTACTGCCGTATAGAGCATGAAAGACAAACCGATGTGTATTTTTGTTTAATTTTTGAAAAATATTTCTTCGAGTTATTGACATATATTGTAATGTATAAAAGGAATATTTTTTGGGGAAAATGTACTTTTGATAGCTCCTATTACGCAGAAACTGATGTAAATTTGATCCCGGCATATTTTTGTTAAATTCCTCTAATTCGATTTTGAATGACGTCACACCTTGGCCCGGACCTGCAAAAGGTCATTTTGGGCCATTCCGCACATTGTGTTATTTGGCGAAAACGCACTTAAATAACAAACAAAAGGTGTCACTAGAATCACCTTGGCCTCCTCTAACCAACGCAAATGTCAAAACTTCACAAATCAAATAACTTTTAAAATGTTGCACAAAAAATGAAGATTTTTTTTAGTTAACAATAAAATTGTCATACTTAAAAAAAGAAGCAGAATGTGATAAGAAATATGAATAGAAGAAAATAAAAATAAAATCTGAAGGCAAAATCTTGAAATTTATTTTTGAGGGGTTCAATTTTTTTTAAAATAAAAAAATACGTTGCGCTTGTAGGATAGAGGAGTGTTCACCTAAATATTTTTTTCGTAATATACAATTAGTAACTTAAGGAGTTATAGCTGATCGTTCCGATATGTGGAAAATGGTTAACACCTTACGCGCCATCAAGCAGATATTTTTGTTTCTTTAAAGGAAATAAATTATATAAAAAAGTATCTGCAGTGTAATTTTGAGAAGAAAAAAAACAATATATGAGTTATTGGCATATATGATAAGTAAAAATTGGAATTATGTTTTTTTATATATTAATGTTTGCCATCGTCCGAGCGGCACTTGTAACCCGCCGACCCAGTTACGAACGTGGTTCGGTCGATGTTCGTTGTTTGTCATGTTTTTTAATGACAGCGGCTTGTTATAACTCAAAAGAAGCAAACTTTAATGACAATTTGATTCTCCAATGAAAAACAATGAAAAGTGAAAAAAGCATTTAAAAAAAAAAGTATTTTGACAAACTGGAATACGAATCAGATAAACAATTCGATGGGAAATCGAAATCCGTTTTCAGATTTGAAATCCGGTAGCACTTAATGTTTTCCTCAAATTTATAAAACAAATACTTAAAATCAAAATTAATCAAATAAAAAACAGTTTTGGATAGTCAATGAAACAGGCTATCGACTTGTGTTTTCATATTTTCGCTGAGACAAACATTTCACCTATAAAAATATAGAAATACTTAAAAAACATTTTTCCTCTTCAAATTTTGTGCTTAAAGTTAAGTATTTTCAACATTGTTTGCTTCTTTATTTAAAAGTTCTGCACCCTATCTATCTAAAACTAGTAACGGTTTGGCTCTATACATGTTAGTTTTTGACTGAGAAACGTTCGTACGCAAATTTTAATTGTACTTAAAGTTAAGTAATTTAAAAAATAAGTACATCACATATTTTATCTACATCCCTTGGCTATCCAAAACTTTAATCAGTTTAGTTATATTTATTTTTACTTTGAAGTTAGAGGCATTCCCATCTACCAGTATATAGCCACCATGCAATAGACCCTTTAAGCCTGACTACGGAACAAAGTTCGGACTCTATCGTTTTTTAGGCTTTTAATTGATCTTTACGGACAACAAATATATGCCACTATACTAATGAGAGTATATGGAAGATAACTGTTTTAAAACAAAGTCAGATTTTTTTGCCGCCAGGTGGCAGCACTTAATGTTTTCCTCAAATGTATAAAACAAATACTTCAAATACAAATTTGTAAAATCCAAAAACGTATTTGATAGGCAATTTAACAGGCTATCTATTGTTGGTTTCAAATTTCCACTCCAATAAAAATGAAACCTATACAAATATAAATACTAAAAAAAAACACTTCAAAATTTTGTGCTCAAAGTTAAGTATTTTTTTTAAATATTGGTTTGCGTATTTGTAAGTCCTGCATCCTATCTATGTCAAACTAGTATCGGTTTGGCTCTATACATTTTAGTTTTTAACTGACAAGCGTTCTTATGCAAATTTGTATTGTACTTAAAGTTACGCAATTTAAAAATTAAATACATCAAATATTTTAGGTACACTTATTGGCTATCCAAAACCGAAATTAATTTGGTTCTATTAATTTTAGTTTTGAAGTTAGAGTTATTCCCTACTACCAATATATAGCCACCATGCAGTAGACCATTTAAGCCTGACTACGGAACAAATGTTGGACTCTATCGGTATTTTGAAGTGTCTAATACTCCTTTAAGGATAACTTGTATATGCCACTCTACTAATGATAGTATATGGAAGAAAAATGATCCAAAAAAGCAGATTTTTGCCGCCAGGTGGCAGCACTTAATGTTTTCCTAAAATAAAAAACAAATACTTAAAATCAAATTGGTAATATAAAAACAACAGTTTTGAATAGGCAATAAAACAGGCCATCAACTAGTGTTTTCAAATTTCCGCTCACATGAAATTTTCACCTATATAAATATCCATATCGAAAAAAAATACCTTTTCATGTTTTGTGCTTAAAGTTAATTTTTTTTAATTCCTGCACCATAGTTTGGCTTTATACATTTTAGTTTTTTAATGAAAGGCGTTCGTACACAAATTTTAATTGTACCTAAAGTTAAGCAATGTAAAGATTAGGTATATCACATAATTTAGGTATATTCATTGGCTATCCACGACTGAAATCGGTTTGGTTTTATTCATTTTGGTTTTGAAGTTAGAGGCATTCCCATCTACCAGTATATAGCTGTAACGGGTTTTCGCTTCTGCAAGGTTCTCTGCAATATTTATTGCAGCATTGCAACATTTTTTTGCAATTTTTGAAAAGTGTTTTATTTTTATTTTGGGCCGCTGAATGCAATGACATAAATTTTGAGGCTTTCTGGCTTAATATGCAAAAATTAGAACTGCTTGCAACAATTGTCAACAATTTGCAACATCATTACAATTTTGCTCCCGGGGTTTTCTTGAGATCAGGAGTCGAAATGTGGCATTTTCAGAATGTTATATCCCCGTGTTTTCGAGATAATACTAAATTTTGTGGTTGCAAATGCAGAATCAAGCTCAACCTGTACATACATTTTTATTTTGGAGGCAGGTCAATCATCGGCGAGCACATAGGTCACTGCACGGTTAGGGTGGGGGGGGGGGGGGGGGTGAAATTTCGCGGTTAATAGGGAATTGGTCCGGTGGAATAAGGTCTGGGTTCCTTGTTCAGGAGCCGGCACTAATGGCCCTATGGCTGCTCCTTACAAATTTCCACCAACGGTTTGTCTCCCAAACTATCACAGTGAGTTCCGAGAGCAGTCCCATGCCTTTTTGTATACCCTGTGTAACGCTACGCCGAGGTCCATCTCCCACTGGAACTAACACATTCATACATCCTTTTACTCAGACTCTCCCCATGCATTCACTCAATCATCAATCTCTTTCATACTTTGCAGTAAACCGTCAGGTTGGACTCCTGACCCCTCCCTTTTTTCCTATGCCCCCAAGTGGTGCGTAACGCTACATCAGGGTAACAGCTGGAGCAAAGATCTGGTAAATTTATTCTCTGATTTCAATAGCAGCTTCGTTATGTTCACTTTTCCACACTTTATTTAATCCAAATTCAAATATTAGTAACCTCACACATGCTTCTCTGCCTGGGTCCATTCCTGCCGCACACTGCTGGGATCCACGGCTTACTGCGGTTTCCGTGGTGCTCCAATCGCCAATCCACGCCACCTCAGCACCCTGACTCCTCCTACGGCATTTATCTGAGGTGGATGGCCATTCCGGCCCACACGTCGCCACCTCAGCACCCTGACTCCTACGGCATTTATCTGAGGCGGATGGCCATTCCGGCCCGCACACGTCGCCACTTCAGCACCCTGACTCCTCCTACGGTATTTATCTGAGGCGGATGGCCATTCCGGCCCGCACACGTCGCCACCTCAGCACCCTGACTCCTCCTACGGCATTTATCTGAGGCGGATGGCCATTCCGGCCCGCACACGTCACCACCTCAGCACCCTGACTCCTCCTACGGCATTTATCTGAGGCGGATAGCCATTCCGGCCCGCACACGTCGTCACCGCAGCACCCTGACTCCTCCTACGGCATTTATCTGAGGCGGATGGCCATTCTGGCCCGCACACGTCGCCACCCCAGCACCCTGACCCCTCCTACGGCATTTACCTGAGGCGGATGGCCATTCTGGCCCGCACACGTCGTCACCTCAGCACCCTGACTCCTCCTACGGCATTTATCTGAGGCGGATGGCCATTCTGGCCCGCCCACGTCGCCACCCCAGCACCCTGACTCCTCCTACGGCATTTCTATGAGGTGGATGGCCATTCTGGCCCGCACACGTCGCCACCTCAGCACCCTGACTCCTCTTACGGCATTTATCTGAGGCGGATGGCCATTCCGGCCCGCACACGTCACCACCTCAGCACCCTGACTCCTCCTACGGCATTTACCTGAGGCGGATGGCCATTCTGGCCCTTCTGGTTTCCCAGAACCTGGCGTTACCGGACTCTTTCGAGTGCCCGCCAGTATTTCGCGACTTACGGCGCGCAATCCAGCTCACTTCCTGGCATCGCGGAATGGACCCTCTTGCAAAAACAAATCTCATCATCATCTAACTCCCATTATCCTGGAAACACAACTTTCTCCTTCCGAACTTAATATTCCCACCGAAACCGGTCTATACATCTGAGAACTTTGCCATCTCTTGTTAAAATGATCTCCTCTTAGTTTGAATTCCCATTCACCTCCACCCCCTTTTACCCATCACCCGTCAGTGCAGCAGACCGTGTCGGCAAGCATATTACGCACAGGGGCGCGGCTACGTATTGTCTAGGCCTCCTCACAATCTTGCCCCCTATTTCCCACTGTCAGTTTACACCATGCTGTTATCGTCATACCTCCCTCGTGCGTTGTATCCTATTTGCCCCGGCTCCACGCGCACGGTTGTCTCTGGGCGTGCGTCTGCACGTTTGTATGTGGTGTACGTACAGTATGCATGCATGATTCCAAGTATGTGTATGTATGCCTGTATGCCTGCATGCCCGCATGCCCGCATGCCCGCATGCCCGCATGCCCGCATGTATGTATGTATGTATGTATGTATGTATGTATGTATGTATGTATGTATGTATGTATGTATGTATGTATGTATGTATGTATGTATGTATGTATGTATGTATGTATGTATGTATGTATGTATGTATGTATGTATGTATGTAGACATGCCTGTACGCCCGTACGCCCGTACGCCCGTACGCCCGTACGCCCGTACGCCCGTATGCCCGTACGCCCGTACGCCCGTACGCCCGTACGCCCGTACACCCGTACGCCCGTACGCCCGCACGCCCGCACGCACGCACGCACGCACGCACGCACGCACGCACGCACGCACGCACGCACGCACGCACGCACGCACGCACGCACGTATGTATGTATGTATGTATGTATGTATGTATGTATGTATGTATGTATGTATGTATGTATGTATGTATGTATGTATGTATGTATGTATGCATGTATGTATGTGTGGTGTCGCCGCCAGTCACTGCGTGTCGGTCCGCTCAGTTCCAACTGATAAAGAAGTTCTCACCAGCCGTGATATTCAAAACAAGACATAACGTAACGCAAGAGGGTAAGCCGGTACCTGCTCGGCGCCACTGCGGCCACGCCCTGCCCGGCCGCCCAGACACAACTGCCTCGACGCCGGGTCCCCCGGCGCCAGGTCACGGCCGGCGAAGGTGACCTTGACCGGCCGAGGGTCAACCGCCATACATAAACGTACGGGCCAGCATCTACGAACAAGTACGACACTACAGTATGTATGTATGTATGTATGTATGTATGTATCTTATAACTGTTAGTGTGAAGAAGCGTCGCCGGCGTGATACCATTTGTAGTGTATATTGTGGAGTGTGTGTAGTTTATGCTGTGTAGTGTATATTGTGTAGTGTATATTGTGTAGTGTATATTGTGTAGTGTATATTGTGTAGTGTATATTGTGTAGTGTATATTGTGTAGTGTATATTGTGTAGTGTATATTGTGTAGTGTATATTGTGTAGTGTATATGGTGTAGTGTATATTGTGTAGTGTATATTGTGTAGTGTATATTGTGTAGTGTATATTGTGTAGTGTATATTGTGTAGTGTATATTGTGTAGTGTATATTGTGTAGTGTATATTGTGTAGTGTATATTGTGTAGTGTATATTGTGTAGTGTATATTGTGTAGTGTATATTGTGTAGTGTATTGTGTAGTGTGCATTGTGTAGTGTATTGTGAGACTATAGTGTACCACGGGTCGTGTTTATGTACTCGGTACTCGGTACTCGGTACTCGGTACTCGGTACTCGGTACTCGGTACTCGTTACTCAGGAATGGGTACTCAGTACTCGGTACTTAGTACTCGGTACTCGGTACTCGGTACTCGGTACTCGGTACTCGGTACTCGGTACTCGGTACTCGGTACTCGGTACTCGGTACTCGGTACTCGGTACTCGGTACTCGGTACTCGGTACTCGGTACTCGGTAATCAGTAGTCAGTACTCAGTACTCAGTACTCAGTACTCGGTACTCGGTACTCGGTACTCGGTACTCGGTACCCGGTGCTCGGTGCTCGGTGCTCGGTGCTCGGTGCTCGGCACTCGGCACTCGGCACTCGGCACTCGGCACTCGGCACTCGGCACTCGGCACTCGGCACTCGGCACTCGGCACTCGGCACTCGGCACTCGGTACTCGGTACTCGGTACTCGGTACTCGGTACTCGGTACTCGGTACTCGGTACTCGGTACTCGGTACTCGGTACTCGGTACTCGGTACTCGGTACTCGGTACTCGGTACTCGGTACTCGGTACTCGGTACTCGGTACTCGGTACTCGGTACTCGGTACTCGGTACTCGGTACTCGGTACTCGCTACTCGGTACTCGGTACTCGCTACTCGGTACTCGGTACTCGGTACTCGCTACTCGGTACTCGGTACTCGGTACTCGGTACTCGGTACTCGGTACTCGGTACTCGGTACTCGGTACTCGGTACTCGGTACTCGGTACTCGGTACTCGGTACTCGGTACTCGATACTCGGTACTCGGTACTCGGTACTCGGTACTCGGTACTCGGTACTCGGTACTCGGTACTCGGTACTCGGTACTCGGTACTCGGTACTCGGTACTCGGTACTCGGTACTCGGTACTCGGTACTCGGTACTCGGTACTCGGTACTCGGTACTCGGTACTCGGTACTCGGTACTCGGTACTCGGTACTCGGTACTCGGTACTCGGTACTCGGTACTCGGTACTCGGTACTCGGTACTCGGTACTCGGTACTCGGTACTCGGTACTCGGTACTCGGTACTCGGTACTCGGTACTCGGTACTCGGTACTCGGTACTCGGTACTCGGTACTCGGTACTCGGTACTCGGTACTCGGTACTCGGTACTCGGTACTCGGTACTCGGTACTCGGTACTCGGTACTCGGTACTCGGTACTCGGTACTCGGTACTCGGTACTCGGTACTCGGTACTCGGTACTCGGTACTCGGTACTCGGTACTCGGTACTCGGTACTCGGTACTCGGTACTCGGTACTCGGTACTCGGTACTCGGTACTCGGTACTCGGTACTCGGTACTCGGTACTCGGTACTCGGTACTCGGTACTCGGTACTCGGTACTCGGTACTCGGTACTCGGTACTCGGTACTCGGTACTCGGTACTCGGTACTCGGTACTCGGTACTCGGTACTCGGTACTCGGTACTCGGTACTCGCACGTGGTACTCGGTACTCGGCACTTGGTGCTCGGTGCTCGGTACTCGGCACTCGGTACTCGGTACTCGGTACGGACACCTGGTACTTGGTGCTCAGTACTTTTCTGTATGTACAATAACTGTCCCACCTGAGCGAAATCCACGGGTTTTCCCTAGTTAGGCTAGCGTTGGCCTGGCCTCTCGTTACGAGCCCGTAATTCCCTCAATTGAATAGGCGGCGTCTGACCAGTCTGGCCGGACCCTCTCGTCCAGGGAAGGGGGTTCATGACGTCATGTGTTTTGGGATGGGGCGCGTGGGGTCAGTGTCCGAGCGGCCGGTAGCGGTGATCGATGACGCTGACCGTGTGAACACTTGTGCGAATTTTAATGACAGCGATTTGATTCTGGCGTTATTTTTTAACAGCGAGATGAACAGGGACGAAATTGTACATGCCCGTGATTTGTATCATACCGCCATATCTTTCCATTGAGCAAACAACCATCCCATAATTTGGCGCTTGTTAAGGAGACAGTTAACTGCGAGAATCGTAATCATTCCAACACAGCCTTCCTCAATTTCCTTTTCCTTGGGAAATATTTACTTTACTCAGTTAGCTTTGAACTTAATACATGTTTGACAGTGCACCATAACAGATAAATGATCAGATAAATCAGATACATTTTCCGGCAATGAAAATAACGTTGGTGAACAAAATAAAATTAATAGTCCTGCAATTCTCGGCGGCTTAGGGCTGTGTGGGAACAATATTTGCACATATTCGACAATTCGTCAATAAGACTTGTTTATCTAAATCCTCACGACACAATCCCTAAATGATCTGTTTGTATAAGCCGAAACGTTGAAATGATCACCCTGTCATCACCCGATCCTTACATTAAATATTGCGTAAAAAGGTTAAAGATTAAATTCTAAATTAACCACAGTGAAGTTAATTTGACTGGATTTGAAAATGTCACCAATCAGACCAAATAATCAACCGAACCGGATAATTGAATGGCAAGGTTAAGAAAATATCGGTTACCCTGTCTGCTGGAAGTCGGGTTAGCCATTCCTGAACATTTTCAGTACGGGCATTTCACATAATCTATCACATCACTCGGGTTTTACCAGAAACAGTTGGCCTTCAATATATCAGAACACATTGCTCATCAAAACAAACATTTTAAAACCTCGGAACCTTGAATTGAGTATTTAATGACATCGAGCCGCAAAAATTGCATTACCCTGTTTTGTAAGCATTAAAGTTACATCATGGCTTGTCCCTACATATATATTATTACGTTAATTTTATTAATTATATTACGTTAATTCCCTCAAGCTGGCGCTAACAGTCGGTCATCGATATTCCTTCCTCAATCCCTCTTTCAGTCACATTCCGAATTAGAGCACTAGGTAATTCACACAAGGCTATATTTACAGAAAATGGTGCACAGATAGTTTAAGTTAATTGTCTCGTGAACACAATATAATTCGTCTTATAGGCAGCAGTTTGAATAGAGTCGGCGAAATTCAGTCAGTCACATCAGTCACATCAGTTCGAACAGTCAACCAGTCAAATCAATCCCATCGGCAACCACCACCAGCATTAGCACAAGCTCGATAATCGGTTGCATTACAAAGATGACGTTGAGTTATATAAATGACACGCAAACATAAATGTCCATACCATATCAGAATTTTGATTTACGTTAGAAGTTATAACTAGTCAGGCAAACAATACATGATAATTTTTCAACCATACACATACTCGCGTAGGCATAATTAAAAATATCGTGACTATGTGACCAAACAAATGCCCAAATGGCAGGGGAGTTAAAAGAGAGAACAAAACGAAGAAGAAAAAAACGGCCGAAACACTGCAAATTAAATTTTGATGGTGTTCAGATGCACAAACAAATTAACTGAGCGTGGGATATCAGGAGGGTATAAGGATTTTTGCAGACTTTCCGACCTTACTTGATGATGCATGTTCTTTTTCCAGTCTCCAGTATGAATTTACAGAGCTAAAAACAACAGCAAATCTTGAAGACCATCACCGACATAACTATCTTGGGTTTGCCTTTCCAACCTGACTTGTGATGGTCCTTGACACGGCTTCTCTGAGACTGAGGCTCGCGGCGAGGAGCCGCGGCCCCAGCCTGCCTCCATCCCTGCTCACTGCCGAACTCTGTCTCTCCTCCCTCCGTCACCGCTCACTCCAGTCTTTCGTCTCCCGTCCCCCGTCTCTCGTCTTCCAGCCTGACCCGGTCCAGCGGCCGGTGGATGCCAGCGGCGGCCGGAAGCCGACTCCGCCGCCCCGGGCCATTGCTTGCTGCCTTCTTATTGGTCCTTCTGACCATCCAGCGTAGCTGCAGCTGCCGGAGGGCGGCTGCAGCTGCCGGAACTGGCTGCAGCGGCCCCGGTGGGCGCCTGCGGCAGCCTTTGCCCGGCGCCCGCTGACGTGATTTAGGTCAGATCCTGCGTAGAGGCTGCTGCCGAACGCTGTACGTGACGCGGCCCACTGGCCGGCGCTCACCTGTAATGGTGTCGCTGGGTCGTGACAACAGCGTCGTTTCGTGGGCCGGGTGTGCCCCTAACAACGACATCCCGCCGGTGTCCGGCTTTTGACGAGGGTGTTTGTCGTCTGCATGGGTGGCTTCAGCCGGCGTCTGCGCTGTCAGAAGGTTCTGGTGTCCCCACGGCCACCGTTATTTCCATGTTCAATTTTTAAATATATAGCTTTTTCAAAGTTTCTCTTCTTTTACTGATATTTGTACACCGCTTTGTTTGTTTTGGGTGTAATTTTAAAATGTGGCTCACTACATAGCCACCATGCAATAGACCCACTAAGCCTGACTACGGAGAAAAGTTCGGACTCTATCGTTTTTTTAGGCTTTTAATAGGCCTTTACGGATAACAAATATATGCCACGATACTAATGAGAGTATAAGGAAGACAACTGTTAAAAAATCAGATTTTTGCCGCCAGGTGGCAGCACTTAATGTTTTCCTCAAATGTTTAAAACAAATACTTCAAATACAAATTTGTAAAATCCAAAAACAGTTTTTGATAGGTGATTCACCAGGCTATCTACTGTTGTTTTCAAATTTCCTCTCAGATGAAAATGACACCTATCAAAATAGAAATACTGAAGAAAAAAAATCACTTTTAAATTTTGTGCTTAAAGTTAAGTTTTTTATATTGGTTTCCGCATTTGTAAGTCCTGCATCCTATCTATGTAAAAATAGTATCGGTTTGCCTCTATAAATTACTTTTTTAACTGACAAGCGTTCTTACGCAAATGTTTATTGTACTTAAAGTTACGCAATTTAAAAATTAAGTACATCATTTAACGTAGGTACATCCATTGGTTATCCAAGACTGAAGTCGGTTTGGTTCTATTTATTTTATATACCAGTATATAGCCACCATGCCTTAGACACTGTAAGCTTGACTACGGACAAGCTTCGGAGGCTTTCGGTCTTTTGAGGCTTTTAAAGGGCCTTTAAGGACAACATATATACACCACTATACTAATGAGAGTATAAAAAAGAAAACTGTTTTGAAAAATACAGATTTTTGCCGCCAGGTGGCAGTACTAAACTTTTTCCTAAAGTTTATAAAACAAATACTTAAAATCAAAATTTGTAAAATCCAAAAACAGGTTTAGATTGGTAATGCAATGGGCTACCAATTCATATTCATATTCAATCATATTCATATTCAATAAAAATAGAAAAACTGAAGAAAATTCACTTTTTCAAATTTTGTGCTTAAATTTAGGTATTTTTAAAATTATTGGTTTATTTATTTGAAATTCTTGCATCCTATCTATGTAAAACTAATAACGGTTTGGCTCTATACAATTTGTTTTTAAGTGACAAGCGTTCTTACGCAGATTTGTGTTGTACATAAAGTTAGGAAATTAAAAAATTAAGTACATAATATAACGTAGGTACATCCATTGGCTATCCAATACTGAAATCGGCTTGGTTATATCTATTTTGGTTTTTAAGTTAGAGGCATTCCCATATACCAGTATATGGCCCCTTGCCCTAGACCCTGTAAGCCTGACTAAGGAAGAGCTTCGGAGGCTATCGATCTTTTTATACTTTTAAAGGCCACCGTATGCCCACCGTATAGCACATCAAAAGGAAATCCATATCATATTTTTCTATCATTTTTCAAAAATGTATTACTGCGAGGTCTTGGCATACATAATGGAGTATAAGGAAGAAAAATGTTTTTTTGAAAAATCAAATTTTCCCAGTTGGTGAAAGCACTTGCTTCAAGTTTCACTTATGGAGGAAAAAAAACTTAAAATTAGTCTTAACTAAGTCATGTTTTTAATATTACGTTTTTGTTTTCCTTTAACCCTATTTGCAACAGGGTCCTGGCTATCCCTATTTGTAACAGGGGGGGGGGGGCGGATTCCGCCCCCCCGGAGATCTCGAGATCTACCCGTCCGATTTTCAAAAATGAAAAGGTGTTTGGTTCCCCTCAACACGATCTACATTTATAAATAATAAAAAAAATATAAATTTGGGATAGGGGCCAACAGGGGGGCAAAAACTACAAATTTTAGTGGTATTTTTGATCTAACATAGCCTTCATGTTTATCGACCGATTTTAACACAACCAATAGGAATCGATAGAGATTGAATTGGAAATTGGTATATGACTGAGACGTTTGAAAATTCAAAAATCATAGGCGTGTGCAGGTCACTCAATATGGGGGTGAAGTAAATGCGTAATAAAACCAGTTTTTGATATTGTTTTGTGATAAATGACATGGTATGTGATTGAGACATTAGAAAAACAGTTATAAATCATATTTTTTGCCTTAGGCGGTACCAGGTTAGTGAAAAAGGTGGTAAAATTGGGAAAAAGTATTAACCGCAGACAAGTTGCTACCCAGCACTATAAATATGTTACTGATCGTAGATAGTTCCTTTTTGCATGTTGTACTTCATCATAGGCGTATCCAGGATCCAAACTGGGGCAGCGCAAGACCTTTTGATAAGTATATTATCCGCTATTATGATACTAACTAGTCAACAGTGACTATTTAACTTACAATTTCAATTAACATTGCTTACCCCCCTTTTTACCCTACCTGGACTCGCCTATTATCTTATAATCGTTCGTAGAGTATTCTGTGGTGCGTGTTTCATCCGAAAACTGCAAAATGTTATGTCATTGTACGCCCATGCCTCTTAGTTTCCTTGCAATAATATGACCCCCTTTCTTCCATTCCTGAGCGCGCCTCTGCAAAAAAAAATACTTTGTTCACTTTTCTGGTCTCATATGTGCATATATTATTATAAGCTAAACGTACATTGCGCCGTTATCGCTGGCATATCGTCATCACCATACCAGTCACCCCCTTTTCATGTTCCTGAACACGCCCCTGAAACTCTATATGTAATAAATTATGCAAATAATGGAAGCAGAAGCTATCTTTTACATCTTGATAGCTATAAATGCCCCTTACATTGCTCTATTGGCTTCCCGCCAAGCATTGAATACTTCCTGGAAACCCCCCTTTTCAAGCCCCTGAAACCACCTCTGCGATGCAATTTTTATGATATTTCATTAACATCAACTAATTTGCACTTGTTGCAATCACCGTAAGCCGATGTAACTCCTTCATACTTGATGCAGTTAGGAAGAAACCGTGAAGATTGCATTTCCGTATTATCGCCAAATGTCGCCTCCGAACCCACCCAAAACTGTGCCCTGGAACCGCCTCTGTTCAAGTAAAGAACTCAAAATTTTGCCTCCAAATGCGGAGTTCAATTCTATGAAAAGTCTCAAAATTTAATGGGCTTGCTCCCAGCCGTTCTGGAGATATCTGCGAAAAACATGAGGGGGGGGGGGCGGAATACCCCCTCCCTGTTACAAATAGGGTTAAGGGGAAATAATTTTTATAAAAAAAATAAAAGTATGCCCACCGTATAGCACATCAAAAGGCGTCCCTATCATATTTTTCTATCATTTTTCAAAAATGTATTACTGCGAGATCTTGGCATACATAATTGAGTATAAGGAAGAAAAAAATTGTTTGTAAATCAAATTTTCCCAGTTAGTGAAAGCGCTTGCTTCAAGTTTCACTTATGGAGGAAACAAACTGGAAAAAAAAGAAGTCATATTTGTAATATTAAGTTTTTTGTTTCCATTAAGGGGAAATCATTTTTATTTTTTTTTAAAAATCAACAGTATGCACATCAAAAGGCAATTCCTATCATATTTTTCTATTATTTTTCACAAATGTGTTACTGCGAGGTCTTGGCATACATAAGGGAGTATAAGGAAGAAAAATGTTTTTTTGTGAAAAAAAAAATTTCCCCGTTAGTGAAAGCACTTGCTTCAAGTTTCACTTATGGAGAAAAAACTTTAAATACAAAATAAAATTAGTCATATTTGTTTTATTAAGTTTTTTGTTTTCTTTAAGGGGAAATAATTTTTCAAAAAAAGAAACAGTAAGCCTACCGTGTAGAACAGCAAAAGGCAAGCCCTAACGTATTTGCTTTATTTTTTTTTAAAATTATTGCTGCGAGATCTTGGCATATATAAGGGAGTATAAGGGAAAAAATTATTTTTTGGAAAAATTTATTTTGCAGTAAGGTGAAAGCACTTACTTAACCTTTCAATCATAAACAAACAAAAAAAAACTTGAAATAAAAAGTAATATAAGTCATATTTCATATAAAAGTGATATAAGTCATTCATATTATAGTTTTTTGTTCTCTTTAAGGGGAAATAATTTGTATAAAAAAGAAACAGTATTCCTACCGTGTAGCGCATCAAAAGGCAATCCCTATCATATTTGTTTATATTTTTTTATAATCTTTCTGCGAGTTCTTGGCATACATAATAGAGTATAAGGAAGAAAAATTATTTTGAAAAATCAGATTTTGTCACCTAAAGAAAGGACTAACTTTATTTTTCATTGATAAACAAAAAAACTTGAAATAATAAATAAAAAGGCAGCAAATACAATCTTTAAAAAAAAACAATAAGTGCCTTCATCGTATAGAGCATTAAAAGAAACTCTGATTCATATATTTTTTTAATTTTGCAAAAAAAATACTATATAAGTTATTTGCATATATAGTCAATTTTGTTTGTTTGTTGAAAAACAAAGTTTTTGATAGCTTAAATTACGCACTCACTCATGGACGTTTTATTTTAACACATTTGTAAACAAATTCCTCATTTCGGTCTCTTTGCAATTTCAACGTATTTAACAAAATACATGAGAAATATATTTCAAAGATATTTTTAGAATCGCCAAAGTCTTTCCTATATAATAAATTTTTGTTAAAATCAAATTTCAAATTCTACAAATAAAAGAACTAAAAAATAGCAACTAAAAAATCGAAAATGTCTATATTGAGTTTTATTTTTGTTTTTGTTTTTCTAAAGAAAGATAAATACATATACAAATATAAATGTGCTCGTCGTGTGTAGAGCAGTAGAGCATGAAGAACACTTCCATTTTTTTAAAAAAAATATTTCTTTGACTTATGACACATATTGTAAGTATAAAAAGGAATATTTTTGTGGAAAAAAATGATTTTTTGATACCTTGAATTACGCAGAAAGTAGTAGAAATTTGATTCTGGCTTATGTTTTTAAAATTTCTCTCAAATCGATTTTTGTCACACCTTGGCCACGGATCTCAAAAAGGTCATTTTAGCCCATTCTGCACATTGTGTAACTGGGTCGAAAATGCATTTTAAATACTTAAGATGGTATCTCTAGAATCACCTCGGCCTCCTCTAACCAATGCAAATGTAATAATTCAAAATTAGAAAACTTTGAAAATTTGCACAAAAAAATGAAGATTTGGGGTAAAAAAACTTGTCATATCTTTTTGGAAGAAGAATGTCAAGGTATAGGAATAAAGCAAAAAAAAATAAGTCAAAATTGTAAAAAAATATTTTTTTTCAGGGGGTCAATTTGTCGTTTTTAATCAAAATAACGTTTTATTTGTTAGAATTGAGAAGTCTCACACTAATATATTTTCCCGAATTTAACAACAGTTACTTTAGAAGTTATTGCCTATCTTGCGATTATGGCGAAAATGGTTAATACCTTACCATCTAGCGTAAGCGCCATAGCGCCATCTAGCCGATACAAAAACAAACTAAATTTTGACAAGCTTTAAGATTGTTTTACTTCCAAATTATCTCTGATACTTACGTTTTATGTGGTATGTTTCGACTAAGAGAGCCTCTCTTTCGATCCATATTTTTATTTATTTTCCAAGATGCTTTTCTTTTTTTTCCTCAATTTTGGGTGGAAAATACCATTTTTGGAAACACGCAAGTCTATCGTTTAGCGCATGATTTGACACACCGAAATATGTTTTGTTTAGTTTTCCCAAAGATTCCTGCTGCCAGTTATTGGGCATTCATCGTGTCAATGAGGTCAAATATTTGATGACAGTCATAACAGCCAATATCAGACGACTGAATGTCAAAACATCTATATATATTCCTGTCAATATGACCTCTGCTATCAATTGGTACTATTTATACACAAAATCGATAAAGGGGCCACCAAGAGAGGCCCCTTGCCGATAGGTGAATAGGGCTTGCCGATTTTTTCTTCTCGCCCCTGTAGCTCAGTGGGAGAGCGCTGGACTTTTTGACCTATCCCGGTAGTGGCAGCCCGGGTTCGAGTCGCTTCGGCGCTCGCTATTTGCTCCTGACTGGGGTGACAGCGGCCGGGTGGCAGCGGTCGCACTCTAGGCATCAGCAGTGGAGTCAGTGGCGGGGCGGACCGTTTCCAGGTATCTCGGCACGTAAAAATTTCTCTCTAATTCTGACGGCACAACAGGAATGCGCGATAGGGTGGTGAGGTCAGGACCTGCGCAACAAGCTCTGCTAAGCGTGGGTCCTGACGCTCGGAAATTCCATCTATTACAAAAACATTCGGACTCAATTTATTAGAATAAAAAAATGGCGGATTCCATATCCTTGCCGATATGCGGATTTTTAATAAGGAGGTAAGAACAAGTTCGATTTTGGCTGAAAGTGTGAGTGGGCCATAATCGGTCTTTCAAAAAGTCGTACAGATTCGGGGTTGGTACCAAAAGGTACCTGGATCCTTCCTCTAGGTTGCCGTATTTGGTTGTTTTCACCTAACCTAACAATGTTCCGAGTTATAGCCCGAGGCAGCAAGAGACCAAACACGCCATATTTGCAAGGAAACTCATTTGCTTGCTAGTTTGGCAAATATGGTTATCCCACCTTTGTGAAAGTTGTCAAATCACACTTAATTGTATGTCTACATGTCAGAGGCGAGGTCAGCTAAACATGTTCGTGCACTTTTCCGAAAAAAAGTTTATCTTGAAGATATTAAACTTTTAGTTTAAGCGAGAAGTTGGGTTGGTGACAGTCATATTTTTTTTCACAACGAGGAAATCCTTTGTGCTGCCAAATATATGGCAATATTTTTTTACATCTATTGTGCAGAAAGCGCACACCAACCCGGTGTCTAGATTGGCTTAGATTGGCGAACCACCCGGGGATCGAGAAATGAAAGACGGAAATAATTCAAGGCTGACCTTGAAAAGTTAAAACAAGTCGACTATCATTACCAGTTGGGTAAGAGACGACGCCTGTCGGTTTAGAGTCCTATTCAAATCAGCATGGGCCTTATTTTTTTCAGATGTCAAATCAAACTCGAATATATTTTTGATTAGATCATTGATGGTTGTGTTAACTGCTACCATACTTAATTTAAATGTCTAGCATAAAATGGCTATCTCAATTCTAAATATAATGTTAAGGTGGGATAGTCCCTTGAAGGTCAGACTTGAAATATTGTCGTCTTTCATTTCTCGATCCCGGGTTGGTTCGCAATCTAAGCCAATCTAGACACCAGGTGGTTCGCTTTTTCTGCGCAATAGATGTCGACAAAAATTGTGCCTTACATTTTGGCAGCACAAAATATTCCCTGTTATTTATAAACAAATAATCATGAAGACGTCACCAACCTAACTTTCTGCTTAAACTAAAAGTTGAATATCTACAAGATAAAAAAAAAACCCCCCTGGAGGGGGCATGTTCTGCGCGCGCAGCGGCGCGCACGGGATTTTCTGCGCGCGCAGCCGTCTGAAAAGGGCCGACGAGACCCGAGAAGCGCTCGGTATCAGGGCTCTTTACCATTGCGAAGGGGTGGTCTTTAGAGAGTTTAGAGGACTTCAGAGGTCCTTTATGTGCCATCAGGGCCTCTGGTCGGCCCTCTGAAGACTAGAGGGTCCCTTGTATGTTCCAAAGAGCCACTGTGCATTGCTAGAGGGGGACCCCTGTCCCAGACCGAAAGGGCCCCTGAGCGGGTAAGAGGGCCACCTGAGCACGTCGCATGGCCCTACTGAACACGTCGAAAGGGGCCTCTAGCCAGCACAGAGATGCCCCCTGGCAGGTCGAGAGGCCCCTGAGCATGTCGCGAGGGCGACAAAGCGGCCCAGCGCATTACCTTGCCAGGTCATCAGGGCCCCTGAGCAGGTTGGAGGGCACTGGACAGACAGAGGGCCCCTGGAAGTTAAAAGGACCACCTGTGCAGGTCAGATGGGCCTCTGACCAGACCGACAGGGCCCACAGGTGGATCTGAAGTGGCCCCTGCACATGCCGAATGGCCCCTAGTCAGCACGGAAGGGTGCCCCAAGGCAATTCGGAGGGTCCTAGGAGCAAGTCGCAAGGCGACAAAGCAGCCAGCGCAGTCCCTTGCCAGGTCGGAATGGCCACTTAGAAGGCTTGAGGGCCCCTGGAGAGACCTAGAGGGCCCCCGGAAAGTTAAAAGGCGCCCTGTGCAGATCGGAGGGGGCACTGACCAGACCGAAAGGCGGGTAAGAAAGGGTCCCTGAACATGCCTAATTGGCCCCTAGCCAGCATAGAGGGGCCCTGGGCAGGTCGAGAGGCACATGAACATGTCGGTAGGCGGACGAAGCAGCAGCGCAGTCCAACCGAAAGGGTCGCTGGGCAGATCGGAGGGGCTCCTGGGCAAGTCAGAGGGGCCCCTGGCTAGAACGAAAGGGTCCCTGGGCCGTCGGAAGGCCCTTGAACATGCCGGAAGTTCCTAGCCGGACTGGAGGGGCCCCTGGGCAGGTCGGAGGACCACTTGAGCAGGAGGCGGCGGCATTGCGGAGGGCAGGGTACCAAAATGCCCCCCACACCCAGTCCTAAAATCTTGGGGGGCATAAGGGCCATTTTGCTCCTCCAGATTTTCGCCCTGCTCAATCTGGGCTGGCAAATGACCCTTTTGCGCCCCCTCCCCCCAGGATTTACAACTGGGGGATTTGGGGTACCCTGCGCCCCGCAATCCACCGCCCCTGCCCCAGAGCATGTCGGCAGGCGACAAAGCAGCCAGTGCAGTCTCTGGCCAGGTCGAAGGACCTCTGAACAGCCGAATGGCCCCTTGACACACAAGAGGGGCTTCTTGGAATGTCAGAGGAGTCCCCTGGTGAGACCGGAAGGGCAAAGCAGTAGGAGATACCCAGATGAAGATTAATACAAAGAGCTGACTCAATACTCCACCTTCGCCCCCCCCTCGCAGGGGTGCCACAATATGCCCGAAAAGCTCCGATTTTAATTTTTCCTGTAGAGTAAGCCCTCCTTGTATTATTTATATAGATTAGATATATCTAAATCTAAATCTAAATCTAAATCTAAATAACTAAATCTATATCTATCTATATCTATATCTATATCATATAATCTAGATCTAGATCTAGATCTAGATCTAGATCTAGATCTAGATCTAGATTCTAGATCAATCTAGATCTAGACTAGATCTAGATCTAGATTTGATAAGATCTAGATCTAGAATCTAGATCTAGATCTAGAATCTATATCTAGAGCTAGATCTAGATCTAGATCTAGGATCTAGATCTAGATCTAGAATCTATAGCAATCTATATCTAGATCTAATCTAGATCTAGATCTAGATCTAGATCTAATCTAGATCTAGATCTAGATCTAGATCTAGATCTAGATCTAGATCTAGATCTAGATCTAGATCTAGATCTAGATCTAGATCTAGATCTAGAATCTAGATCTAGATCTAGATCTAATATCTAGATCTATCTAGATATAGATCTATATCTATATCTAGATCTAGATCTAGATCTAGATCTATATCTAGATCTAGATCTAGATCTCTAGATCTAGATTCGTTAGATCTAGATCTAATGATCTAGATCTTCTAACTAATATCTAGATCTATATCTAATCTATATCTAATCTATATCTATATCTAATCTATTCTATATCTATATCTATATTATTCGAATCTATATCTTAATCTATATCTATCTTCTAATATCTATATATCTATATCTATATCTATGATCTAGTTATATCTATATCTATATCTAGATCTAGATCTACCATCTAGATATCTATGATCTAGATCTAGATCTAGATTCTAGGATCAGATCTAGGATCTAGAATCTAGATCTAGATCTAGAGTCTAGATCTAGATCTAGATCTAGATCTCTAGATCTAGATCTAGATCTAGATCTAGATCTAGATTCTGATCTAGATCTACTATATCTAGATCTAGATCTATATCTCGACTAGATTCTATATTATATCTATATCTATATCTATATATCTATATCTATATCTTAGATCTAGATCTAGATCTAGATCTAGA